>CM071568.1:6065121-6226727 GCA_036426205.1 Ascaphus truei
TGCACCTCCACATCACCGCCCTCCTGCACCTCACTCACTCTCCCACCCCCCCTGCAACTCACATCACTCTCCACCCCCTGCAACTCACATCACTTCCACCCCCCCCTGCAACTCACATCACTTCCACCCCCCCCCCCTGCAACTCACATCACTCCCACCCCCCCTCCAACTCACATCACTTCCCCCCCCCCCTGCAACTCACATCACTGTCCACCTCCCCCATCGACAACTCACAGCACTACTCTACCCTCCCACGCCCCCGCCTGCAACTCCACACACTTCTCCCACCTCAGTTCTTCTCTCCTGCTCCGCCTCCCCCCCCCACCCCCCCTGCAACTAACACCACTCTCCCCCCTCACAAAGAAAACAGAGTCGGGCCCCACAGCCCATTTCAGCAGCCTCCCCAGCCCCTTCCATTTCATCAGTCCCCCACAGCCTCTTCCATTTCAACAGCCACCCATATGTTAGCAGCCCCCCAGCCCATTCCATGTCAGCATCCCCGCAGCCCCCTTCCCATGTCAGCAGCCCCGCAGCCCCTTTCCCATGTCAGCAGCCCCGCAGCCCCCTTCCCATGTCAGCAGCCCCTGCTTAAGCCTCGCGCATGTCCTCCCTCACCTCGCGCTCCCTCTTTGCTGCGGCTCCTGCTGAAGCTTCACCAACCACCCAGGCCGCGAGACACAACCGGCTACGATGACGGCGACAGCGAGATCACCCTCCCCGCTGTCTGTCTCTTTCGCTGCGTCACGCACCCGAGAGACCAATCAGCGGTCGGCTCGCCCAGATGACGCCGCCCCGCGTACAACGTTAGGCTGTGGTCCCAGTAATGTCTGTGACACGCGCGCCCGGTGGGGGGGGGCCGCGCATATCACAGCGCTAACCGCGGTCTGTGAGGAGAATCTTGCGATGGGAGGGGGCGTGGTCGGGGATATGCGGGGGCATAGCCATTACGTCACGCGGCTGGTTCGCCCTCATTGGGTGAACCGCCGGTGGGGGCGTGGTCATGCCTCCATCGCTAGGAGTAAACTCAATTTTATTGAGTTGGGAAAAACCCTGCAGCACGGCGCGGCTGCACCTTCTGCGTGACGGTGCGTAGTGGGCCCAGCCCATTGAGGGGCGGTGCTTACACGCACAGTGCACGCCGCGCCGTGCGCACAGGCTGTACTGGGACCGCAGCCTTAGCTGCGGCAGGGAAGCGCGAGGGATGCACGCTCTAGCAGAAGACTCGGAAGTTCCGGGTCGCGCTACACTGCTAGAGCGCGTCCCCGTGCTGGAGGAGGGAGGAGGTTAGGTGAGAGCGCGCGCTCCTACTGGAACGCGTCCTTTCCCTACCAGGGAAGGGGGTTTAAAAAAGGGGGGGTTGAAGGGGGTCCGTCGCGGGAATAATGTACAGACAAACTCATACACAATAATGTGCAGACAAACACATACAGAATAATGTGCAGACAAACACATACAGAATAATGTACAGACAAACATACTGTATACAGTACTTCTCAATTCACTCTCATTGGTAGTTTCCCTCATTTGTATGTGTAAATACAAATATTTTGTATGTGTGTATCGATTAACAAAACAGAGATTATAATGCATGTCACAATACAGAACGTGACAACAGTTAGATATTCGTTGTGAACATGCCCCCATATATTGCAATAGTGTAAGTCAATGCACAGACATTTCCATCTGTTTCCCAAAGCACATGGAGACAAAGTTGAATCAACCATAGCTTCGTGGTGCTGATTCTGGGACTTGCACTGGGTCTTCCAACAAAGGACAGTACCTCATACACATATCAGCTGCCCACTGGATTTCAATGTGTTCAGCACTGACCATATGTTAATTAGTACATTAATATTACATTTAATTTGATTGTAAGCTCTTCGGGGCAGGGACTCCTTTTCCTAAATATTACGTTTATGTCTGAAGCACTTCTTCCCATTATGTGTTATTTCTATTACTTGTTATTTATATGATTATGTTACCTGTGTTACTGCTGTGGAGCGTGATGTACATTAATGGAGTTATATCAATAAAGATACACACACATACATACATACATATATACATACATACATATACAGTACATATATACATACATACAATTTCTTTCTTTGCATGGTTTTATTTGAAAGTCCAACAGGACTGAAATAAAATGGATTGACAAGGCTTTAAAAACCCACTGCTTCATTGGAACGAGAGGAAAATCGGGGGGTGACGCGTGGAGCTGAAAGACCACCGCTGCGGCAGAACCTCTTACGAAGCAGAGCTGTCAATCACAGCTATACAAGGAGTTAGGGAGGAGGGCGGTGTCTTCCGGAAGCAGAGTGATGATTGACAGCTCTGATTCCAGCAGCCACGGTCTTTCCTGTGCAGGCGCCCAGAGTGAACGAGTGGCCTCCCATGGTGGACAGGCGCAAGAAGGCAACATTGTTCGAGCCCTACTGACTGACAAATGCTTTAATAAATGAATGGTCCAGGCAGAAAATGAATCCTAATGGTAAAGATGCTGGTCTTTGATTTTGTATATCCAAATTTAGGCGACAGAGGTATCTGCCATCAGCTGGAGGTTTTGGGGTAGTCCAAGTGGTCTCAACACCAGTCCTCAAGACCCCCCAACAGGTCAGGTTTTTAGGATATCCCAGCTTCAGCACGGGTGACCCAATCAGAGGCTTTGTCCTTTACTGAGCCTCTGATTGAGTCACCTGTGCTGAAGCAGGGATTATCTTGAAAACTCGTCCTCTTGGGGAGGCTTGAGGACTTAAGTTGAGAACCCCTGGAGTAGTCAGAAAGACCTCAGAACCAGAGTTAAGATTGATAGTCACACAACTTTAAATCTTTGCGGCAATTACCTGCTGATGTTGAATAGATACCTCTTTGCCCCAACTGGTTTATACAAATCAAGAAACACCTGTTAAATTTACCACTTATGGGTGGCTCCTAGCTAGAGGGATCCTACCACAAACTGAAATACTGCACATGGAAACAAGTGAAAGTAACAAATACTGCATAGAGTATAACGAGACAATGACACCCCTGAAAAGGGTATTGTTCTGTATCAGGTTGACCTTGAATGTTCACATCAAGCCATTATCTAGCCCAAAAAGTTACTATTGCCTCTCAATCAACTGCTTATTTTCTTTCAGTGATCTAAAGGTAAACTTCGCTTGTATCCTAAGGCCTGGTTCCCGCTGGCTACTGCATCGCCTGCTGTGGCGGACGCTGCAGGGACGAGAGCCCTCCCCTCAATGGCGCCGGGCCCGCTGCGAGGGGGGGGGCGCAGCGCTGTGGCAAGAGTTGCTCCTGCTCTCAATAGAATTGAGAGCAGGACTCGCGACGGAGCGCTAGGCCACGCCCCCCTGCGGTTCAGCCAATGAGGGCGATCCTGCCGGGTGACGTCATGGCCGCGCCCCCATCACTCCCCCCCCCCCCGGTCTCTCTTCCTGCAGCTCACTGCAGACCGGGGAATCGCCTGCACGCACCACCGTTCTTGCGGGCGCGTGTGCAGCGGAGGTACTGGGGCCTCAGCCTAAGAAATCACACTGTAAACAATTATATAAGCCAAGGCAATGATGTATTTGCTTCAAACGTGTTCAATTTGCTAATAATTTTCTTTTTTTTTCTCTTCGCAGAATAGAATCCCCGGGAGATAAGTACAATATCCGTTTCACAAACGCTAGGTGAATAACCTGAATGTTTTATAGAGTATACCTAGTGAACCCCTGTATACGAACACAATATGTGCCAGTTAGCAAATACTGTTTGCCACTTGCCAAGAGGGAAAAATGAGAAGATTCATGCCTTTAAGATAAAGATGCATAGACAGTGTATCCCCTTCTCTGCTAGAGAAAAATCTATAGGAAAGGTACGCATTAACCACGTGTTTGTACGAGGAAAATCTTACTATTAACCCCCTCACTGGCACAATAAGTAACACAGAGCCACGTGCTATATCATATTTATTTTACATCAGATTTTTCTATCTTGTAATGTGAACTAAACAAGTTAATATAACCCATCCATGATCAAAAACACAATGTAATTTGATTCATCCTTGATCTTACACACACTGTAATATGACTCATCCATGATATAACACACAATGTAATGTAGCATGGCTGGCCCAGACTGCCTCTCTACCCCCTGTCACATAAGCCCTTAGTAGCTACAGGCTGTGACAGGGTATCCTAGGGGCATTGACCCCACTCATGAGTGACAGAAGTGGTGGTGACTCAGGGTCTGAGTACAGCCAACCATGGTAAAGACCTTGTGCCCTATCATTCTGGAGTCACAGAGAGGAAGTGCCAAATTATAGTTGAGTCCTCCTCCACCCCTCCTGGGGAGGGGAGCGTGTGAGAGTTCTCTTCCACCCCTCCTAGGGAGAGGAGATGTGTGCTTCTCCTCCCGGCTGGGAGTGAGACATGGTAAAAGAGAGATCAGAGGCCTCAAGACCACCAGAGAGCCCAGCACAATCCAGATGCCTGGGATCCTCTGTGACCCATCTGCATCCGCTGTGTAACATCTGCAGTGACTGCCAAATAAAGCATCCCTTTTCATATATCCCTGCTGAGTCTACAGTCTATTGGGCAGAGGAGTGAAAGAAGTCTGTTCTAGTGGGGACTGTCTCTGGAAATCCTGGAGCCCACTAGAGCTGGAGGTGCTGACACCCTGAGTTGAACATCAAGATCATCAAAAGCCTGTCCTGTTCCCCACACCATTGTGGACCACTAAGCTCTCCTGGACCCTCACAGGTATGCATGCACCACAAACAGCAGTAACCAGTAGTGACATCTTCCAAAGAGAGGGGGGGGGGGAACTGTGTTACAATTGGAGGTGCTGCTGAGGTGGCAGCAACATGGCAGGCTTTAATGGGACTTTAAAGCAGCAGCAGCAGATGCAGCAGAAAGTAAAAGAGGCCAGGACCGGGCCCCTGATGCTCCCCCAGAGACCCCGGGCACCCATTCATGTCAAGGAAGGAGGGAGTCTCTCCCCGAGATGTCACTGGGGAGGGGGCTGCCTAAGCCCTTACCAGAGACTTTGTTGGGGCGCACCCCGAAGGTATTGTACCAGGGAGCGCTGTTACCCTTCATCGTATCAAAACAGGGCCAGGACAACCCTCACCACGCATTGTGAGGAACCCTGGGTACCTGGGCACATAGACTGTGCAAGTTGGAGTGACCACCCGATGGGATGTTACCGGGGAGTGCTGTTACCCTTCTTTAATCACTTGCAAATTGGCCAGGGCCTTCACAGTGTACCATGAGTACCCTTGGGTACCAAGACACATGGACTGTGTTAAAGGGATAGGACCTTTCAGGGTCTGGGGTTACCCGAGCACCATGCACAATGTACTGTGCAAGTTGGGAGCGCACCCAGTGGGAAATTTATCCCGGGAGCATGAACCCTACACCTGGATAATCTAACAATGGAAACAGCGTGTACCCCCAAATTGAAAGCAAGCGGCCAAGGAATCAACACTTTCGTAGACACAAACGCGGTGTCGCGCGAGAGACAGTCCACGCACACTATATCATTGTTCTAGCGGCCGCCAGACTAGAAAATCCCAAAAAGGACCAGCTCGGCGGTCGTGTGTGTCGGCGAGCGCGTGGGCGGCGGTAAAAAGTTTTGGCCGCGGGAGAAGCGAGCGCGGGTGTGGGGGAAGCAAGTAGCACGGGCGGAAGTAAAATCTGTCCTGCAGGGGCTGGAGGCGTACGGTGGCCAGGTGCAGTCAATCTGCACTCGTGCCTGTGTGTGGGAGGACACGGGGGCGGAGTCAAAACCCCGGCGGAGAGACTGCATTCTCCTTGAAGCCTGGTAAACCAGAGAGATCATGCCCCCCCCCCCCCCCCCTGCGGGGCAGAGAGTTCAGCAGTTCAGTGGAGATCCCACGGACAGGGGTATGTCTTCACAGCAGCCCCCCTCCCCCCTGTCAAATCTCTGTGTGAGCTGCACGTGCAGAAGGAGATCTGTGTGTGCATCTCTGTATCTGTGTGTGTGTTTGTGTGTCTGTGTGTGTGTCTGTGTGTCTGTGTGTGTGTTTGTGTGTCTGTGTGTGTGTGTGTGTGTGTGTGTGTGTGTGTCTGTGTGTGTGTGTGTGTGTGTGTGTGTGTGTGTGTGTGTGTGTGTCTGAGTGAGTGTGTGTGTGTGTGTGTCTGAGTGTGTGTGTGTGTGTGTGTGTGTGTCACTGATGTCGCTGTTTCTGAGAGATATTCTATAGCTCGCTGCCTCGCGAGAGAGTGTCATGAAGAGGGATCGACGATAGTGTCATCTGAGAGGGGAGAGAGAGTGCCTGTGTCCCTCTGTCCCTGTGCCTCTGTCCCTGTGCCCCTGTCCCTCTGTCCCTCTGTCTCTGTGCCTGTGTCCCTGTCCCTGTCCCTGTCCCTCTCCCTCTCCCTCTGTCCCTGTCCGCCCCTGTCCCTCTGTCCCTCTGTCTCTGTGCCTGTGTCCCTGTCCCTCTGTCCCTGTCCCTGTCCCCCTCTCCCTCTGTCCCTGTGCCTCTGTCCCTCTGTGCCTCTGTCCCGCCCCTGTCCCCCCCTGCCCCTGTCCCCCCCTGCCCCTGTCCCCCTGCCCCTGTCCCCGTGCCCCTGTGCCTGTGTCCCTGTGCCCCTGTGCCTCTGTCCCTGTCCCTTGTCCTGTGTCCCTGTCCCCGTCCCTGTGCCCTGTGTCCGTGTCCCTTTCCCCTGTGCCCTGTCTGTGCCTGTGTCCCTGTGTCCCTGTGCCTGTGTCCCTGTGTCCCTGTGTCCCTGTCCCTGTGTCCCTGTCCCTGTGTCTTTTCCTGTGTCCCTGTGTCCCGTGCCCTGTGTCCGTCCTTTGCCCCTGTGTGCCTGTTTCCCTGTGTCCCTGTGTGCCTGTTGTCCCTGTCCCTGTGTCCCTGTCCCTGCTTGTCCCTGTGTCCCTGTCCCTGTGTCCTTCCCTGGTGTCCTTGTTGTCCTGTGGCCTGTCTGCCTCTGTCCCTGTCTGCCTCTGTCCCTGCTGTGTCCCTGTCTGCCTGTGTCCCTGTCTGCCCTGTGTCCCTGTCCTCTGCCTGTGTCCCTGTCTGCCTGTGTGGTCTGTCCCTGTGTGTCTGTCCCTGTGTGTCTGTCCCTGTGCCGTGTCCTGTGTTTCTGTCCCTGTCCCTGGTGTCTGTGCCTGTGTCCCTGTGTCCCTGTGTGCCTTGTGCCTGTGTGCCTGTGTCCCTGTCCCAGTGTCCCTGTCCATGTCCCTGTGTCCTCTGTCCCTGTCCCTGTCCCTGTGTCCCTGTCCCTGGCCTGTCCCTGTGTGCCTGTGTCTCTGTCCCTGTGTGCCTGGTGCCTGTGTGCCGTTGTCCCTGTGCACCTGTGTCCCTGTCCCTTGTCCATGTCCCTGTTCCCTGTCCCTGTGTGCCTGTGTCCCTGTGTCCCTGTGTCCCTGTCCCTGTGTCTGTCCCTGTGTCCTCTGGTCCCTGTTTCCCTGTCCCCTGTGTCCCGTCCCCCCTGTCCCTGTGCGCCGGTTCCCTGTCCCTGTGTCCCTGTGTCCCTGTGTCCCTGTGCCCCTGTCCCTGTGCCTGTGTCCCTGTGCCTGTGTGCCTGTGTGCCTGTGTGCCGTGTGCCTGTGTGGCCTGTGTTGCCGGTGTGCCTGTGTCCCTGTGTCCCTGTCCCTGTGTCCCTGTCCCTGTGCCTCTCTCTCTGACTCTCTCTCTCTCCCTCTCTCTCTGCCTCTCTCTCTGCTGCGCCTCTCCCTGCGCCTCTCTCCTCTGCGCCCTCTCTCTCGCCTCTCTCGCGCCTCTCTCTTGCGCCTCATCTCTGCCCTCTCTGTGCGCCTCTCTCTCTGCTCTCTGCTCTCTGCTCTTCCTCTGCTCTCTCTTCTGCTCTCTCTCTGGCCGCTCTCATCTCTGCGCCCTCTCTCTGCGCCCTCTCTCTGCGCCCTCTCTCTGCGCCCTCTCTCTTCTCTGCGCTCTCTACTCTCTGCCCTCTCTCTCTCTGCGCCTCTCTCTCTCGCGCTGCGCCTCCTCTCTCTCTCTCTGCCTCTCTCTGCGCCTCTCTCTCTGCCTCTCTCTCTCTCTCTCTGCGCCTCTCTCTCTTTGCCTCTCTCTCTCTCTCTGTGCCTCTCTCTCTTTGCCTCTCTCTCTCTCTCTGTGCCTCTCTCTGCCTCTCTCTCTCTGCGCCTCTCTCTCTCTGCGCCTCTCTCTGCGCCTCTCTCTCTGCCTCTCTCTCTGCCTCTCTGTCTCTCGTTTTTATCTTAACTGCCCTATACCTACACCGAAATAACCTATTCTGCTTTCTTCCGGATCTGACTCAAGTTTCTCACGGGAGACATCGGAAGACAGGTAGGAAATACCTCCCCTGCAGTATAGTACCTTGAGGGACTACGGATCAGGTAAGATTCCAGGCGGGATTGCTGCTTTGGAAATCAAGAGGGGCATCCTGACACTTGTTAATGGGTTCAGAAGTCAATCACATCTGGGTTTTTTAGTTTTTATTTTCGTTTTGTGAGACACACATACACACATAGACACACAGACACACAGACACACAGTACTTTTCGAAATAAACCTACGTTTCTATGAAAATGTAAGTTTTTTTTTTTTTGCGGCCCACCTAGACTTAAAACTTGTTTATTTGGCCCTTGTTAGCATTTGAGTTTGACATGCTTGCCTTACAGTGTACAGTGCTGGACCTTGTGCACCTTAATTTCTGGACTGTGCAGCAGTCTACAATGTGAGGAACGGGCCCCTGAGGCATCACCAGGGACTCTGTATACCTATTCTCAAGTGCTGTGCTGTGGACTTTAAAATGACGTCTATGGCATGGACTGTGCTTCTAAAATGGCGGCCACCACGTGTCTGCCTGTTCTACTGCATCCAAAAGGACACTCCCGCCAGAGAGAAACGGGACCGCATGGGATGCTAAGTCAAGTTGCAAGCTTTTGCAAAAATGCAGTTGGAAGCTTTCGGCACCATCCATCCCTGAAAAATATGTCATCAGTCATGTGGGACCTACGGAGAAGAGCCCATCCCTTACCTGCCATCGAAAGAAGAGTTCCGGTCCAGACGCATCCATCCCTACTTCTTCCTGGCTTCAGCTGCGGTCTACCTGAACGAGGCACCGTGCGCGGCCTTGTTTGGTGCACTGCGGGGTGACGAACTTCCGGTTCAGCCGGATGTGACGTCATCGCCGCCGCCGAACTGGAGCCTGCCCAGTGGTCTCGTGAGACTGTCTCTGAGTGCTGACATCATCAAGATGGAGTCCCCGACACCCGTGGAACCACCGCTAGCCCCATCAGCGGTGAGTTCTGGACTACTCCCTGCCGATGCCCCCTGCTATGTGGCCCAATGCAAGGGAAGGTGTCACCCCATCCCTGATGCCTCCCCAAAACCGGTAAGCCCACAATACATGGACAGGTCATGGACAGTGCTAAGCCCCAGTCATCGGCCCTGTCCACTCCTGTCCATGCCCAGGTCACTACCCTTGACCCTACCACCTCCACATTTGTACTATCCAGGTTTACCAAGTGATAATGTGTATTTTGGGAGGGGGGATAGTAACTCATATGATTCTTTAAGCAAGTGTGTCTTATGTTGGGTCTTAAAGGTGGATAGAGATGGTGCTAGTTGGGTATTGAGGGGAAAGGCATTCCAGAGGTGTGGGTTAGTCAGTGAGAAAGGTTTAAGGCAGGAGAGGGCTTTAGATACAAAGGGGTAGAGAGAAGACATCCTTGAGGAGAACACAAGAGTCGGGGTGGTGCATAGCAGGAAATTAGGGATGAGATGTAAAAAGGGGCAGAAGAGTGTAAAGCTTTAAAAGTGAGGAGGAGAATTGAGTGTCAGATGCGGAAGCCATGAGAGTTATTTCAGCAGGGGAGACGCTGAGACAGATTTAGTAAAGAGTAGAGTTATTCTGGCAGCAGCGTTTAGGAAAGATTGTAGGGGAGACAGGTGAGAGGCAGGAAGGCTGGACAGCAGGAGGTTACAGTAATCAAGACGGGAGAGAATGAGGGCCTGAGTCAGAGTTTTAACAGTCAAGTAACAGAGGAAAAGGCGTATCTTGGTAATATTGCGGAGGAAAAAGCAACAGGTTTTAGATACGTTTTGAATGTGAGGGGAAAATGTGAGAGAGGAGTCGAGTGTGACCCTCTAGGCAGCGTGCTTGGGTTATGGGGTGAATGATGGTACTAGCTGTGTAAAAAGGTTTATGTCTCTGGGATCTTCCAGGTCTTTCAGGAATCTTCCAGGTCACTATCTCAGCAGTATAATACCTCTGGAGTATCTTCCCAGGTGTGCTCCAGACCAAATAGTCCCAGGCCTGAACTTTTGTCCGGGGAACCCCTTAAGTGGTGGGACCCTATGTTCCATGGCTATGTCACCTGCATAGATAGAACCAGTTTCCCGTGGGATGCTATGCCCCTAAGGTATATCCAGTGTGAGTGAAGGATTTCCAGGGACAGGTAATCAAAATGCCTGATCCCAACTATTACAATTAGTGACCCCATATTTTTCATGTTGGATGAAGTAGTATATAATGGCTGTAATCATTGGATGAATTGGGTCTTGCTGTCTGCAATTGTATTCTGGTTATGTTGTACCATCATATGTGTAAGCTATTATTATTATATTGTAGGCTCCAGAGTGATGGATGGTGCATTAAATTCGTTCTAGTGAGGACATGGAATTTCCACACAGGGGAGAGTATAGCATGGCTGGCCCAGACTACCTTTCTATCCCCTGTAACATAAGCCCTTAGTAGCTACAGCCTGTAACAGGCTATCCTAGGGGCATTTACCCCACTCATGAGTGACAGAAGTTGTGGTGACTCAGGGTCTGTGTACAGGCAATCATGATACAGACCTTGTGCTCTACCCTTCTGGAGTCTCACAGAGGAAGTGCCAAATTATAGTTGAGTCCTCCTCCACCCCTCCTGGGGAAAGGAGCGTGTGAGTGTTCTCTTCCACCCCTCCTAGGGAGAGGAGGTGTGTGCTGCTTCTCCCGGCTGGGTGTGAGACATGCCAGTCAGTCCCTCATGGGCTGACTGGTAAAAGAGAGATCAGAGGCCTCAAAACTACCAGAGAGCCAAGCACCATCCAGAGGCCTTGGATCCTCTGTGACCTATCTGCATCCGCTGTGTAACATCTGCAGTGACTGCCAAATAAAGCATCCCTTTTCATATATCCCTGCCTGAGTCTACCGTCTATTGGGCAGGGGAGTGAAATAAGTCTGTTCTAGTGGGGACAGTCCCTAGAAATCGTGGAGCCCACTGGTCCTAGAGGCGCTGACACCCTGAGTTGAACATCAAGATCATCAAAAGCCTGTCCTGTTCCCCACATCATCGCAGACCACTCAGCTCTCCTGGACCCTCAAAGGTATGCACGCACCACAAACAGCAGTAACCAGTAGCAACATCTTCCAGAGAAGGTGGGAAACTGTGTTACAGTAATATAACCCATCTATGATCTAACCCACAATATAATATCAACCATCTATCATCTAACACACACTGTAATATGACCCATCCATGATCTAACACACACTGTAATATGACCCATCCATGATCTAAGACACAATGTAATATGACCCATCCATGATCTAACACACAATGTAATATAACCAATCCATGATCTAACAAACAATGTAATATGACCCATCCATGATCTAACACACAATGTAATATAACCCATCCATGATCTAACACACAATATAATATAACCAATCCATGATCTAACACACACTGTAATATGACCCATCCATGATCTAACAAACAATGTAATATGACCAATCCATGATCTAACACACACAGTATAATATAACCAATCCATGATCTAACACACACAGTAATATGACCCATCCATGATCTAACACACACTGTAATGGAACCCCCTGTGTCTGCTTTCAGCACAGGACATGGCCCTTTTAAGAATTACATTCCACTGGACCATGTGACTGTTCTTAGCCAGTGGAATGACAGTTGGTGACAGTTGGAAAGGGAGCTGAGGGAGTGAGGGTGTGCAAGCCCATCCTGCACAGAGATTCCATGCAGGACCGTGAAGAGAGAGGGAACTGCAGAGAGAGAGAGAGAGTTGCCCACTGGACCAGTGCAGGAAGCAGGGCCCAGCAGAGCAGGACCTGACAGTGCAGAGGGAAACAGGCAGACAGAGGCTACTACAGAGAGAGATTAGGGAGCCCTGCTGTGCAGGAATTACACCAGGTTGGAGTAGGTGAGCTAACTCACAAAGGATATAAACTGCAGTTATATTGCCATCACAGTTTAATCTTTGTGAAGCACCAGGCCTGCAACACACACACAGTTTATGAGCTCCAACGATTGTGCTAGCACATCAGGATCTACAGGCCTGTACCCCATGATTGGGAGGCTGGACAGAGATAAAAGTGATTATTTGTTTGTGCAGCGTTCGCACTGTTTGTATAGTTTGTTTAAGTATAAAAGTGTATGGAGCAATTCTGAGATTAAGAGTCCCCGTTCTGATTCATATGAGATATGTAACACCACAAATTATAGCTATATGAGTATATAAAGCTTGTTATAATTCATTACCACTGTGTTGTGTCTAGTCACTACAGTCTCACACAACATGTACCACACACAATAGGAATTAAACAGTAACCCATAGGACTCAGGCTCCCACCTCAATGATGGGCCATATAATCTGAGGTAAATTAAAGAGGGGTTACAGTAATATAACCCATCCATGATCTAACAAACAATGCAAAATGACCTATCCATGAACTAACAAAATTTAGAAGTGTGATGATCTATTCTACTTTTAAATTGTTTAACACCTTCGCTCCTGGAAGCCAGAGCAACCCAACAATGGCTTGCTGTCTCTTCCAGTGCTGAAGGAGTTAATGGGAAAGATAAATGGCTTTGCCTATTACATTTCCATTGAATGTAGGATAAATAGGAAAGATACACTCAATTACATCCCCAAATTACAAATGCAGAACATAAATTGCTTATCTTGATTCAGCTACATTTTTATGCTACTCCTTTAATTCCTACTGTAGCTGCATTCAATCGTTCCATCAACTGTCCTTCACTGAAACCCACATTTAATGTTAAGGGTTGATATATGTCCAACGAGATGTGTAAGAAAGAGATGTGTTCTTCATGCTATTACCACAGGAAACTGGCAGTGTGCAAGATTTATATGTAGTGAGAATACATAGGAAGCATAAACCAACGTCGAGGCTCATATTGTGGAATTATGGATTTATGGCATTCTTTTTATGTGGAGGGGGTTAGCAGCGCTGCAGGGCAGGTTAATCCAATCTCCTTTTCTAGTTCTCATTTCTCAATAGGAGAAATTGGTTACATATTCCCTGATGTTTTCAGGAGAAAAAAAAGTAAATAAAAACAAAACTGAATCAACAGATACTGCAAACCAATATTTGTTTTTCATTCCCACAGTACGTCCTGAGTAGACATGGCATAACAAACTAATATAATCTATCTATTAATATGCATAGATGGCATCTATGTATTTATATATATATTCTGCAAATAAAAAAAATGTATACGGTTCATAAAATAAAATCCATGCTGGACCTGCGATACGATTCATCATTTTCATATTGTCCATACAAAAGGGTCATGGCACCAATGTTTTGGGGATAGATCTTACAATATTAAAACTTAAATTGCCTTCACCTGATACTGTGGATCATCTGTCTACAGTAATTAAAATCTATTTTTATTATTGATTTGTATGTATATATTTATTTACATAACACCCACAGTGTACTCAGCACTTTACAGAGAGACAATACAGTACGGGAAATTATAATACAACAAGTCAGACAATAGGAAAGGAAATCCCTGCCCCAGAGATCTTACAATATAAGTGGTATGTTGGGAGACTTACTGAGACAGCAGGTGAAGGAACAAGTGCAGTAGATGGCAGTGCTTGGCCACAATAGGTGGTTGGAGTGACTGAGTGTGAGATAGTACCCATGAGTCCAGGCTATTGAAATGTTTCATTTATAAGGTGAGTTTTAAGGTCTGTCTTAAAGGTGGGTAGAGAAGGTGCTTGACGTACACCGAGTGTGAGGGAGTTACACGTATAAGGGGCAGTGAAGGGAAAAAGGTTTAAGAGCAGTAGAGGTGATAGGGGTGGAGAGGAGACAGTTATGGGAAGAGTGCAGAAGACGAGCAAGGGCATAACAAGAGATCAACGCTGTTATGTAGGAAAGAGCAAATTTGGAGATATTGACTATTTTTATCACTTCAGTAATGCCACATGAAATTCAGCCCATAGCTCACTGGTTGCTCTAGAACTAACAAACACAGCAAGCTCACCCCTCCCCACTTTTTTAAGTAGGAATTTTTTTTTTTTCATTTTGCTGTATGGACAGACCCATTGCGGTAATTCTCCCTCCTACAGAGGTAAAAGAGAAGTTTCACAGTTCTGACAATATGAGAGTTCTGAGTAGATTCAGGTTGTGTATGAGATTTAAAATCTCAAGAGTCTTCTTTACATTTATGAAGAACAGATATGTGATTCACAATAATCTCTTTTTGAAAAAGTATCTAGACTTTCTTGGGAGCAATACAACTATTATAAATATTTCCTTGTGTGGTGTACATGTTACATAGTTGTATGTATGTATGTATGTATGTATGTATGTATGTATGTATGTATGTATTAATAATCTTTATTTATATAGCGCCATTAATGTACTGTATATAGTGCTTCACAGCAGTAATACAAGTGACAATCATATAAATAACAAATAATGCAAATAACACAACGGGAAGAAGTGCTTAAGACATAAAAGTGACATTTAGGAAAATGAGTCCCTGTCCCGAAGAGCTTACACTCTAATTGCATACTGTATTTAGTTAGATAGTACATGAGGTTTAAAAAAGACACATGTCCATCAAGTTAAACCTATGCTAAATTTAGATGACAGATGCTTATGATACAGTTGTATTTACAGTATTTTTATCCAAGGGAAGGCAAACACAAAAAAAACAATGAAACATCATCCAATGCTGTCTCATAAAAGGACAATTTAATTCCTTCCTGACTCCAAATAATGGTAACCAAATTACTCCCTGGATCAAAACCCTTCCAATGTATACTTATTTGGTATATCCCTGTATACCTTTCCTTTCTAAAATGATGTTGAACCTTTTCTTGAAGATATCTACTGTATTTTATCTGCCATCACAGTCACCATGGATAATGAATTTCACACTGTAACTGCCCTTACTGTAAAGAACCATTTCCTTTGTTGCTGGTGAAATCTCCTTTCCTCCAACCTAAAGGGATGCTCCTGAGTCCTTATTACTTCCCTTGGGATGAATAGTTCTTTTGAAAGCTCCTTGTATTGTCCCCTAATAGATTTGTACATAGTTATCATATCCCCTCTTAGACGCCTCTTTTCTAATGTAAACAAATCTAATTTAACTAGCCTCTCCTCATAAGTTAGATTGTCCACCCCCTTTATTAATTTTGTCGTTCTTCTCTGCACTTATGTGATTAAAAATAGATTGTCACTAAGGACCACCATAATGCATTCGTACTTAGGTAATAGACAAAGTAATGTATGCCAATGAAAGGTAGAATAACATCTGAAATTAGGAATTACGCTCCTTGTATTAAATATTGATATGATATATGCCATAAAAACCCTCTTTCATAGATCTATATCACGGTACGGGTGAGAAAATAACAGTGGTATCCATGGTCACTAACTACTATGACTAACAATCGAACTGAAGAGGTGCATAGATTTAGATTAAGAGGGTTCAGTGCTTAATGTGTAATATGTATTTACATACTCGGAATATAGTCCCCTTTCAAATGCAATGGTGCAGGAGTCAGCATCACCCCTTTGTGTTGCCCAGGCCACATTGCGTAATACGTTAGTATATGCACATGTATAATTATGTTGTATACTTCACACACAAGTATACTCATCAACCTACATGTAACCCCTTCCCTTCTGCACTAATGAATTAAACACATGGCAGATAACATTCTCTGCAGTATTTTGCAATTGTACACTCTAGCTGTTCTACATATTCAGCTTTTTATTCTTTGCATGGCACACACAATCGTACACGCTGTACGTACTGTAAGTAAACAATGTCGTAGCTAAGAAAGGAATGGTGGCATTGTGCACATGGAGATAAATAAGGAGCGTTGTAGGGGGACGGATGATACATGATTGCACAGCTCACACACATCTCAGTTCCTAAACATGCTGCACGCCACATTAACCCATTCCCAGGACACACTTGAAAACGAGAGGTAACTCTCAATGTATTACTTCCTGGTAAAACATTTTATAAATAAATAAATTCCCTGGGAGCCTGTAACACTGCGTGTCTGAGCCTTCTGGCAGCGAAAGGGTTAAGCCAGTGAAGTTTTCACAGAGCATAAAAAATATGATGACAGCATGCGGCAGAATATTATGAACACGATGTTTACTTGCTGAGGACTCTTCATGCTGTGTTTACTCAGAGAAGCTTTACATGTGTTTGCCTTCATCTGCAGTGTAGGTAGTGCAGTTGTAAAGAGTAGATCTTGGTTATTTTACCTATTTACACTAGACTGAGCAGTGTCTATCTGGCGCCCTCTCTCTTTTACTTGAGGTTACTTCAAGCTGTATCTGTTTGAAATGTTGACTGGTCTGTGGGGAAAAGAACTATGACCACTGTTCAGTACATAAAAAAAATGTTGACTGTTATATTAGCAACAAGTGGCTAGTTATAGACATATTTTATTCATAGAGATGCTACTGTGGGAACGCAGATTTTACATGTCGACTCTAATCTCCCATTAGATTTGAGGGGGATCACTTAATGAGGAATTTCATCTCAGCAAGTCAAACTTTTATCAGGGAGAAAGAAAAAGAACATGATAGATTTGAAGATGAGTGTTAGGAATAAATAGAGAGAGATTGTCAGTTCTATGTACACTTAGGAGGAATGAATGCCTGAAGTGAACAATGGTAGTGAGGGTAATACTGTGGGTCAATATCATACCTTGTTGATCATCTAGATAACTGCTTTTACATACTAAAAAGAGTTGGGTTCATTTTTGTATCCTGTACTGTAGTCTGGATAAAAGTATAAGGGGGACTTCTATACAGTAACAAAATATACATGAACAAGATGTACAGCTTATGCTACAAACTGCTCTGAATCACCTTACATAAAGAATGACATATATATATTTTGGAAAATATAGAAGTTACCACTTGGTTCCATCTTATTACCAGAGGTAGGTGTAACAGCCCTGCTTTCCATCTCCAGCCCAACAGGTCTTTACTAAGAGCACATGCAAAAAAACTATGTAAACTCTTAGGAGTGGGGTCTACAGAGCAGAACTAGAGGAGTCTGCCCTTAGTCATCAGGAGCACTATGGTAAACTTGAGAAAATGTCATTAGCAGTGTTCATCGATTTCTCTTTTATATATGGGACTGAAATTCCAGCCATACCCACCAAACGCAGCTCTTTCCCTGCTCTCTGATAAGGAGAGTCGCTCAGTGGAAGACAGTCTCACTCTCTGCATCATGCATACTCCTTGCAGATGTCAAAGCAGTATCAACTATTGGGCTTTACATTTCCATGCAATATGTAATCCAGAAATGGTCAGATCATACTCTTTGGGGACAATAAAACTAGAGTCATGCAAATATGTGCTTTATTTATACAAACCTGCCGTGTGCCACTGTATGTCCCTTGTGCAATTAATATATCGCCCCTTCTGCAAAAAAAAATGTGACATCCTTCAGCTTTTGCTGGTAACACCCATTTACTTCCTTGAATCAGAACCCTGTGTTCTGAAAATGCTGAAAGTGGCAACTCTTGTGGTTTTATATATATGCATTAAAATGCAGAAGACTTAAAATCACATAAGAATAGCTGTCATTAAAAGTCGCATTCTTCACCATCAATGTCAATATGAAGCCAGTAGCATTGCATATCAGACAATGCTTCCATGCACGTCCATCAAAGACATGTTTGAAAAAGAATTGAAAGCATATTTTCAGTCCTCTCACTAAAGAGCATTTATTTGTTCCAAAATGCCTTCAATCATCTGATTACTTGTTTAAAACTACTATACAGTAAGTGGCAATCTTACCATAGGAATATACAGCATTGGACCGGGTAGCCATTAAATGCATGTAATTGCACTGACACAATGATCTTTTGCAAGGGCACTATTTATGAAAAAACTGAACAAACAAAAGAGAATTTTAACGTTTCGATGTACTGGGACCTTTTCCAAGATGGGAAGACTTTTGTTTAATGTTTTTGGCATAAGATGTTGAATTCTCCTATCCACATTTATATTCGGTATCCATTGTAGGTTGTACTGTATCAATGTCTTGTCTACACCCAGTGACTGAATAATTGAGGTGGTTTAAATGCATGTTGATCCCTAAATGACTAGATGAAAAGACCAGGGGTGCTGAACTCCTGTACTCAAGCTTCCAAACAGGTCAGGTTTTCAGGATATTCCAGCTTCAGCACAGGTGGCTAAATCAGTCCCTGCTTCAGCACAGGTGGTTCAATCACATGCTCAGTCAAAGACTAAAACCTGTGATTTAGCCACCTGTGTTGAAGCAGGGACTAATTGAGCTACCTGTGCTGAAACAGGGATATCCTGAAAACCTGATCTGTTTGGGGGTGGGGGGAGCGGGCTTGAGGACTGGATTTTACCACCCCTACCCTACACTGTGATGGTTTATTAGAAAATGTAATCAGATATGTGCCTGGCCAGAATTTTATGCACTCTGCATTATACACAGCTTTCACATTTGATTTTTCAACCAGCTTAAGGTTAGTAATTTTCAGGACATTGGAGCCCCACCAGTTCCAAGGACCTGTGGTTTTCTCTGCTAGTGTCAACTACCACTTGAACTCAATTTGATTTCCAACCCAAAATGATTTCATTGATCTTCCTCCTTATTGCTGTACTTTAACTGTCATCTTTAGCAATAAACACCAATTTGGTTCTAAAGTATTGCTGTTCAGATTTAACCCCTGAGTAGATTGCCAGAGCATCAGCCCTAACAGGCACAGTGAGCTGAATCTCACGCAGGCACAAATATGTGCAATTATACTTATAAATGAAGAGCTGTGGAAATTCCTCCTTCCTGAACTTAAAAAAAGATCAGAGTTTCCCAGTTTATTTCTAAAACGCATTAGCATGTTCTTTGCATAAGAAGGTGCAATCACACCAAGTGACTCAGATGGGAAATTCTCACTCTCACTCAGGCATCACCATCTAACTTGTGTATTTGCCCTTAAAGTAAACTCATTCATATCCTCTGAATGTGGGGGGTTCTTGGTTAAAAAAAAAATGTACAGATCCTATCCTAAGATGTCCCTGGACTCCAGATGACCAGAGACCAGGCTCAGAAGGTCCTGGCTTTGCAGCTGTCATTCTCTACAAAGCACTATGCGATTTCACATTGGGGAGATCAATTGGAATGGGATACACTGTAGACTGACACTATTGTCTATGCATGGTAGAATGTACAGATTCCCTCAGGGGGATACCACCTGCCTGCAACAGACTGAGGACATGCTCAACAAGTCTTCGTATATCTTAATGTGCATACAGCTTTACCTTCAGAATATCTACAGTATTAGGACTGGAAATACTATGTAAAAGAAGGAATGGCAGGTGGTCACTTATCTTCTACAGTAGGAATCTGAAGAAGCCCGCAATGCTTTACAGCCTACACATACTGAGCCTTTAGTGGTTTCACCATTTGATATTGATAATCTTGTATAAAACAAGGTTTGATGTATTCTGCACAAATCCCCTCAACTACAGCACAGATTTGGGGAGTCGAAATCGTGTCATTGTCCAAACATTTGTCTCTGGCGATGAAGGTGGCTTAGATATGACACTAAAGTCATTTCTATTCTCTTCTGTCCCGCCCATAGCATTTACATTTTAATAACTAAATTACAAAGTCTGGCTTTGAAACCTTAATCAGATAGGCTTATGATTGGAAAATATTTTAGACAGAGGGAGAGAAGATGCAGGCAAATGTGCCATTAACTCCTACATACATGCCCACCACTGTGATTCAGAGAAGGTTACCTAGTAATTACCCACACTGATGAATCTTCCATATGTGAAAAGCCATGGCTGTTATAGTGGGTTGCAAAGGGTATATACACCAATACATTTCATAGCCAAATCATATGGTGTAGTGAGTAGCTACAGTAAAGTGCAGGACGCCAATAACATTTAAAGTATGTGCCTAAGTGAAGATATTGTTGGAGTTACAGAAGGTCTTCTATAGCATGTTTTTAACGTCACGTTTATTGATGTCAAATATTTTACCTAGTACGCTGTGGAACTACTTAAATTGCATGAGTGCTCATGATCTGAGGGGCTATTCTGAATTCTTAAGATATCACATGACAGTAGGGCACTAACATAGAGATGGGTAAACCAAATGCAGAATATTACTACCCGGTGGGTCCACTTTAATATTACGATTGCTCAAACAATGCAGGGCAATTTTGAATGAATAGAATGCCACATGTGGTGGGTATTGCACCAAGGCATGGGAGAAGTTAGCTGGTATCAAATTATCAACCCATTAGTCAACATATCATATACCCCTTGGGGTGCAGTTTTGCTAATAATCGAACTCCTGCAGTGGCATAACAGTCAGACAGTACATTTCTGAACCGTTGAATAGGTGTTGATAACACCAAGCACACGAAGGTCTTACACTATACTATTTCTTATGTTTCTAATACACCTCCCAGCATTTGCTTGCTGCACTGTATATTAAAACAAAGGATTATTTAGTATTATAGAAGTGGTTCATTCATGACCCTGTGTTATCTATTTTTTTCCCCCTTAAAAAAATGAATAGATGATTTTTTTATTTTATACCCAGCTGTGTTGGAGCACATTAACTCAGCGTTACCCACTATTCTTCCTGGATACGGTTTGGGATATGTAAAAGTTTAAATCAATACAATAATGTATATTTGTTCTTAATTCACAAGGAGAGATAATTGTGATGAGATTGGGAACTGCAGAAAATATCCCCCTCACCCCCCAGCACATATCTAATAAACAAAAAAACAAAAAAAGACCTTTGCATAGGTTTCTTGACTTGAATAATGCAGATGAATGTCAAAATCTAAGTTTTCACAGTTATACATGTCTAAGTGTTAAAAAATAAAATAGCTCACCTTAGCTTAAACTCTTTTCCACATCAGATCGTCTCTCCCTTTGTTAAAATAAATTCCAGATATTAAAGCGCAGCCCTCTACCACCACAAATGATGAAATGTACAAAGTCCAGAAGAAAAGACAACTGCTACCTTTCCCTTAACTTCAACAGAATATCTACACTACTGTAGGTATTAAGGAGAACCTTTGGTAAACGAAGCAAGCAGATAAAATCAGCCCTAGGAGAAATCCCTTAGAAAACGCAGTTAAAAGCCAAGATATGATTACATCCAATGAGACAATCAAGTCTTCAGAAATATTCAATGTAGCTTCCCCATCACAGAAGAAAATTGTCTTCCCAGAGAGATGTTTGCTTAAGATCCACTGGTATGCATTTGCTGCCTCTCTTCTTTTTTATTTTTGCTACTCTGTGAAACTGGATCCAGTCTTTGTAGCCAGGGGCTGCATTAAGAATTACATCAGGCTTTTATAAGCTTTCCAGATCACACATTGGAGTGAGAGAGAGAGAGAGAGAGAGAGTGGGGGAGAGAGTGAGAGAGAGAGAAAAAAAAAGGGAGAGGAGGGTGGGAGGGGGAGCGAGAGAGACGCAAGGATAAAATGCACACACTCAAGCCACACACAGAGGAGGGGAGCTAAACTCAGCTTTGTCAAACATGCAAAATATGTAACGCCTTTACTTTAACTGCTTCTATTGCATCTAACATGCTCTGGGCTGGGGGGGCTGGAGGCATAGTAGTGGAGCACGTTATCTGCTGTTGTGGCACAGTAGATAGTCGGTTTGCTGCACAACTTTACAAGGGGAGGGGGTTTACTTAGACACAGAGCTCAAGGCGACACCATGGAGGAAAGTTGCCCAATTGAATCTGTGGCAGGGAATGTGAAGTGGCTGAATGCTGCAGTCCAGAGAAACTGCTTTTCTGCTTCTTCTTTTTTTTTTGGCAAGGAAGACCCAATATTCTTCGCTGAACAAGGTGCCTCAGCTTCTAGAAGAGACCATGGTAGGCATCCTATTGCAATGTCCCCTTCACACTGCCCAAGAACTTTCAAAGCAGGAGAGATGTACTGAGGGAAGACGATGCCTGTGGGCAGGCTTGTGTTGGAGCTGATTTAGAAGCAAAGAGACGGTGGAGGTAAAGATGGAGAAAGAGAGAGAGAGGAAACGAGGTGTGAGCTGCTACCAGACTGAGATGCTGATGTGTGCACTGGGGGCATATGAGATTTTTGATAATCTGCAGACACACTGATGATGGGAAAGCCAGAAGAATGAAGGGACTCAATGAGGGGGCATGATGCCCCCTCAACAATACCAGGTCTCCTCTCTATGTGTGATTAACTGTGCCTTATAAGCTTCTCATGCTGGAAGTTTCCATGACGACTGCATACATCCAAGTGTATATATGTATATTTGTATTGTGGGTTTCTTTGCACCTGAAGCATCTAATATCATCTGACACACAAGAAGGTCTCAGCAACAGGGAGCTAGAGAAGAATTGCACAAAGTAAAAAAAAAAGAAAAGATCCACCGGCAAGGTTTGGATGTCTCAGAGTGGCTGCAATGCACAGATATTGCTCTTTAAGTAAGCTATTGGAGTGGTTTGATGATATAATTAACCACTTACCTGCCTGAGCTGTCGACAGTGTATTGTAAGGCAATAGGATTGCTGCTGGCAACAGCCCTGTTAAATGTAGAAAAGACTTCCCTGCTCATCCAATCTTAGGACAGATGTCCCCTTTATAGCTAAAAGCACTGACCATGAATGAATAAAAGGGACAGGAAGTGGCACATGCAGGGGGTTACTTTCCTTCTTAACACAAATGACCAGACTGAGGTGAAATGTGCAATGCAGCGCCTGGAAGAGATTTGGTGGCAGAGCTGATCACCTTTTATTCATGTGGTTGCTTCAATAGCTTTTAAATGAGGAAAAGGTGAGGGAGCCTCTTGATTTCTCCTTACATTGATCATTAAGAAGAGCATGAAAGATGCTGAGTGCACTGCCTGATCTGTGTCTGCTGCCTGCACTGGCTGTCACTGGGGCTTGCAGGAAAAGCTGCCTCTGTGGGTGGTGGAGCATTGGAGTGAGACTTTCTGTGCCTGTAAATATCAAGAGACAGCCCTCATCTGTTTCCATTTACTTCACAAATGCAGGTATAATTAAGTGGCATGGCTTTTTATGACCCTGAACCTACAGCTCCAAATGAGACTATGTTGAATTATACCCACCATGCCAAAGCCATAAATGTATTTTATTAAAGAGGTTATGTTTTAATGGGAAACCAGTTTACCTATAAAACACTGGTATTGAGCATCTTGCTTTATGTTCAGTGCTCACTATCCTCCACTGAAATAAAGCTTACAGTAGACATGGCACACAAATACTTGCTATCTGCTTTCTAGGTTTTATATGGCTCCCCAGCTGCCATTTAAACCTCAGAAATGAAGATCAGGGCATTTTCACAATGATATTCTGCATTGATTTTGCAAACTTTTTCTGGAGGGCAGTTAAGGTACTTAGCAGAGGTCTCCCTCCCCTCCTCTTTTGGGAATTTAATTTTTAAATGAAAATATCCGTTATTATAATTGAGAATATATGTCCATTTTTAGTATTTCTTTAATTGATAAAATAAGCTTTTACATAATAATCACAATGTGTGCAATAAAACAAACATCCATAGAAGCCTCGTGTCCTCATATCGTGAGATATAGTTCCTCTATAATGAGTCAGGTTGAAGTGAGTGGAATTTCTTAAGGAAAGATGATGAACCTTGAAGGCTTGCACCGTGTGTCATACCTAATGTGGATTATACTGTAGGTAAATAAGGTACAGTAGCATAGGATAAAACAGTATACAATGTACTAGAGAAGTCTGTATCTTATACTTGTACAACAGCATGGAAGACATCTAAGGATCATGGAGGAGTCCATACCATTAAGATATCTACAGTAGGGTCGGTCTCGCCTCTATCCTCTCTTTCCATTGTTTGTTTCATTCATTTATGTAAGATGCATTTAACAGTATTTGTTTTGTATATATTGGGGTGAGTTAAATGTATGCATGTAAGAAAATAATGCTGCAATGATTTACAAGTTGTGTTTGTTGAGTTGAGTTGTAAACAAGTTATTGAAAAAAATAAATGGTAACCACCGTCTTTGAGTGCCAGTGACATGTATTTTCCATCAGTATCTCTTCACAATAGAACAGTAACATTTCTGTTTGAAGTATGTGAACAGGTTGAAGACATTTGTAAGGACAGTCTGTAAATGGAATGGAATACTGCGATCAGCCACTTTGGAGTATATAATATCAGAAGTAATTGCTACTGTAAGTCCATCAGATATACATTTCTATAGAAGAGTTCATCAGTTGCTGAGTGGCCCTGTATTTCTCCACCACTCTCTACCTCTCCTGCCCTTACTTTTACAATATCTTTGATCTCTTCTTCAACTGCAGAGTTCTGTGCTCTATTTTATGTGAGTTGTTTAGTACTTTATGTATTTCATTTATTTATTTCCATTGCTTTAACTTCTAAAGCCCTTTATGCTCCATGATGGCCTTTATCTCGGGAACACCCCTCCTCTTTCCACGCTGCCGCTGAGCTCGCTCATGCTTGGAGAGCGGTGATGTCAACAGCTCTCCAAGCATGAGCGATCGCTGTCCTGCAACATTTTTAGAGCAGGAGCAGGGGGGGGGGGGCGTGGCTACTACGGGATTGGGTGTATCATTAGCTGTATAGGGGCTGTCTGTATTTCTGTTTATACCTCTCTCTCTCTCTATCTCTCTCTCCCCCCCTCATCTCTCTTCCCCATTGCTCTCTCTCTCTCCCCCCATTGCTCTCTCTCCCCCCCCATTGCTCTCTCTCTCTCTCTCCCCCCCCCATTGCTCTTTCTCTCCCCCCCATTGCTCTCTTTCCCTCATCCCTCCTGCGCTCTCTCTCCCGGCCATCCCCCCTCTCTCCCACCCCCCCTGCGCTCTCTCCCTGCCCCCCCTGCGTTCTTTCTCCCCGCCCCTCTCTCTCCCCCCCTTGCTTTCTCTCCCCTCTCTCTCACCCTTCTCCTCTCTCTCTCTCCCTCTCCCTTCTCCCCCCCCTCTCTCTCTCCCTTCTCCCCACTCTCCCATCTCTCTCCTCTCTCTCTCTCCCTTCTCCCCCCTCTCTCACCCCTCTCTCTCTCCCCCTCTCTCTCTCTCTCCCCTCTCTCTCTCATGTGACCCTGCTGCCAGCACTAAAGTATATCTCCCTTGTCTCCCCATGCAGAACGCTTGGGAGAGCGTGTGTGCACGCGCATGCGCGTGAGCACAGTGGGAGAGGGGATGTGCTGATCCACATTGCAGAAGGTAAGTGCGCCAAGCGCATAGCGAGCTCAGCGCCAGCGGGGACTCAGCCTTAGTGTTCACTATGCTTCCTCTTTAATAATGTCCAGAATAGAAATTCACCTTATTAGGGAAAAGCTTCCAGAACTCTGATAATCACATCATTCCAAAAAACAATCATTTTCTGGGGAAGTGGTTCCTTTGGGTTTTTTTATGACTATATTTATATTTTGTGCATATTATTATGAATCCCTTTATTTTAATGTCTCATGTAAAACACTACATACATGGTTGTTGCTATATTAATTAAAAGTGTACATATACTGTACATATCTCCTTCTCAGTAAACTCACTTACTTCCATTGTATTGTATTGTATATAGATAACTAGAAAAAACTCACATAGCAAATGTGACTTGCTACTATCATTGCTGCTGGGCTGTATGACACCACTCAGCTTGTGGTGTATAAGGCAATGCATGACATGGGATAGTCACATATCCATTGTCTGAATGAATGTACTGTAAGTTTGTCTCAGCCAGTGCTTGCTGATGTCACTGCTGGGCCCTATGACATCACTCAGCTTTGTGTATATAAAGCAGTGTATGGCAAAGGTCATTCATCTATCCCAAATCTCTACGAGAGTACTGTATGAGTTTGTCTTGTCACCTCAGCTCTTATGTCACTTCAAGGACTTATGACATCACTCAGCCTGGGATGAGCTTGTCATGTGGTCAAATATGCAGCTGCTTATTATAATAATAAATTATATATCTCTTAATTTTTATATCTTCCGTGCAAAGCATTTCACACACGATTAGTGTTTTAGGAATAAAATAGGCATACGGAAAACTCACTTACCTCAAGCGTCTGATATATTGTTAATGTAGCCAAATGTCTTTGTGTCTCCCATCACTCCTATGTGCCATTCAATGTAGGTGCTCCTATCTTTCAGGGTTTGCTTTTGTGTTCACTGCTTCAACTGAAGAAACAATGTTGAAGACTGAAAGTCCTGTGACTCTTGCAACCAATATGATTTTCTGTACGTACCAATGCGCTGATGGAGTACCTCTGCCTTTGGAGAGGATATACCCATTACAAGTCCCAGGGTCGGCTCTCCTTGTTACCTTTGGCAAGTCACTTTATCTACATGTACCTCATTCATCAAATATTAGATTGTAAGCTCTTTAGGGCAGAGTCTCATTGTGAATGCAAAATTATATGTACAACACTGTGAACACTAAGTGCTGTCTAATAAAATATGTTTATTATTATGGGGGTGAGAAAACGCTAAGCACCCAATAAAATGCCGGTAAAAAAATGTGTTTTGATGGAATCAAAGATGATAATGATAGTGGCAGCACAGTCATCGAGAGAGCATACAAAGGTAGGTAGGTAGGTAGCTTTGTTTTGGTGTTTGACTTACTTTAAATTTGCCTGTAGTGGCGGTCCTCGGGTATCCGCTGGAATCCGCCTCGCAAACCGCTGTCAGATAGCAAAAGTGGGAATGCGAATCCAATGTTAATCCGCGTCGGATAGTGCGTTCCGACGAAATGCATTATGACGCGTCAGATAATCCGTTCAACAGAAGAAGGATAGCGAGGACCACCTGTAATGCTGAATAGCCACAAAAATTATTGGGGGCTCACAGGTCAAAGCAGCTTAAGAAGTAGTGGCACTTTGCATGATTTGATAGAAAATCGACATTTATGACGTAAAAAGATCTCTGGCCCGAATTCTAGAAAGATTTCTGTAATATTTATGCTATACAAAAGCGAGGGCATCTTATTAAAAATATAGATTTATTTTGCGGAAGAAAGTAGGATTGTAAGTGTGTAAATAAATAGTAGTGGTCCTGCCTGCTCCGTACTCTGCAATATCATTCCATGCTGAGGCTGATTTCTCAAAGTAAACAAGGGAGAGAAAGCCGGGCTGTCAGCCTGGCACTGTGCAACGCACCTTACACTCAAATGTGCGTTCAACCAACAGGCGTCTGTTCTGGATTCACAGTGCATGCTCAGAATGAGAAATCGCTGCTCACAGACTCAGTGCTGAAAATGTGCTGCTTAATTAGAACCCACTTTACTGTAAGGAAAAAGGAAACTGAGGCTTTTGGAGAGCGAGGCATCTTTTTTTCACAGCAGAGCTGAGCTGCTCTTGCTTATTATGCCACATGCAGGGAGATGGGGGAGATGATGAGAATCTGGAGCCCAATTGATTATTCAATGAAAGGTGACAGCCGCAGTGTTCACCCAAAATATGCTTTTTCCTTGCATGTTTTTTTTGAGAAAGTTACAAAAACGTTCTGCTGGTTTTTTTTAATGTGCCATTTTGTGCACTTGTTTTGTCAGCACGAAAAGCAAGCAGCCTAACTTGGATTTTTTTTAACCCTTGCAGTCCTGAAGGGGCCAGACATTACTTCCCATTGACTTGAATGGGATTTAACATTGAATCGGGTGCACTAACTGTGCCGGCGGTTGATGAATCTGACCGATTGTGTCCTTAATGTATGTAATATATGTATCTGATCTCATCTATTCTGCTACATGGAGACAAGTGTCTCGTTGATGAGGATATTAGAAATGCAGTTGATTTTAAAGGAGCAATCCAAACGGGCCTTTTTATTTGTGAATTAAAAAAAAAAATAACATGAGATTGAAGCAGGGGGTGTCTGGAGCTGAACCCCAATAATTGCAGCTTTGAGGACCCCTGCTTCCAGAGATGCAGGTCTCCGAAGGGGGGGGCGGTATCTCCTGCATGTTGAAAGCTCCCGAATCACATGGGCCAACAGGAATCCGCACCGGATGTCATCACAGCATCCTATTGGCTCACACGGTGCAGCAGCTTTGGAAAGCGGCCATCCCTGCAAGCCAAGCAGAGCGGCGCTTCGGAGGTACTGTAAGTATCTCTTGAAGCAGGGGGTTCCCGAAGTTGAAATGAATGGGGTTCAGCTCCGGAGACCAACTGCTTCAATCCTATGTTAAGAATGAAAAGAATTTGGGAAAACAAATTGCGCGCTTGGATTGCCGCTTTAAAGCTGCAGTTCAGTCAATATCCTGCATGTGTGTTTTTTTTAATAAATCAGTTCTGTAGTAAGAAAAAATACTTTTAGCATTTTCTGTTTTAAAAAAAACAACTTTGAAAGACCAATTTTCTTGTATTCTATTTTAACAGCCATTTGCTAAGGCACTGCCTCTTCATGTCCTGTCACAAGCCCTGGCACACCCCTTTGTCAGCCCTGCCCTCCCTCTAGCACATGTCAGTGCAGGAGTGCTCATGAATATTCATGAGCTTCCACTGAGAGAAAGAAGCAGAAGAAAAACAGATCCCTTCACCAATGATGTCACCAAATTTCGCAGATCAATACATGGAGAACGAAATGACCGGCAGCTATACAGTTCTTTAGGTAATTAGAGATTGGACACATGAAACTATTGAAGTAAAAAAATTAATTAAAAAAAAAAAAAAGACTGAACTGCAGCTTTAAAGAGGGATTGCTGTTTTAGGTTTTATCCGAAAAACACCGAAAAAACACCCCCGCCTAAATCATCTTGCATTTTTAGTTAAAAACGATAAACGCCGGAAAAGAAGAATCCTTTCCGATGAAATCCCACCTCTTCTAGCAGCCTGTTGCCCCCAGGTAGGAGACAAAGGCATCACGGGGGAGTAAGGAAATGAAGAGAAACAAAGTGCACTGCTAAAAACACTACATTCAAATGCCTGTCAATGTGTTTTCATTGATAACACTGCTAAACACTGCTTTCTTAAATAAAAGGAAAGCACCGAAAACCAAACAAAAATCCCCACTGATTTTACAAAAAAGTAGAAACCCAGAAAACCAGAATCGCTAATATTAAATAAGGGATGACATTCCCATTACCTGATATTATGATATTACATTACCTGATATTACATTACCTGACATTACCTGATATTATGATCTCCCTATCATATGCACAATGGCAACGCAGCATCAAATGATGCTGTAAAATTAGATTTATTTACATTAGAAAAGAGGCATCTAAGAGGGGATATGATAACTACTTTCAGGGCCCCTTTTATTCTCCAACATCTCCGGTTTGTTTGGGTATTTTTTTTCGAATGCCACGCACTTCACCGCGTTCATGCCGCATTCATGCCGAGACAGCGCCAATAGTACTGTAGTTATCAGTGAAAGTTTGTATACAGCACGCCGCCCATAATGTTACAGTAGCTTGCTTGTGTACCTCTAATACAGACCTCACATAACTGTGAGACTGTAATGTTGAAAACATTTGAAAACAATTAAATAAGCACAGCGCACAGCGCTAATACTGTACAATGCACGCGGCCGTGGCTTTAAATACCGGAACATGCCGCATCAAACACTGCATCTGCCCGCGGTTTTCAAAGTCGTGCTGAAATGGCCGCAGGAGGCTAAAGGCGGCCTCCCCTGTATATATACAAGGAGCTTTCAAAAGAACTATTCATATGTATGTCTAGATCGATATATACATACAGGGTAAGAAATGATGTTGTTTTAAAAGCTTGCTTTGCTGTGTTTTAAATGAATTTGGCTATGCTGCTATGCTTAAATGTGTGTATAATGTATTTTAAAATTAGATAGATGCAATTGTTGCTATTGTATGTGTACTTTAGGTCAGGGTGAGGCTTGCTTTTCTATATTGTATTCTTGTTGGTACTTATATTTTTTCACAGGATAAATTGTTCTGTTCAGTGCTTGAATTAGTTAATTGTTTAATTGTTAGGGATGGAATTGTATTGTATTGTATGTCTTTATTTATATAGCGCCATTAATGTACTGTACATAGCTCTTCACAGCAGTAATACATGTGGTAATCAAATAAATCACAGATAATATAAATAACAGATCATGGGAAAAAGTGCTTTAGACATTAAGGAAGAGGAGTCCCTGCTCCGAGGAGCTTACAGTCTAATTGATAGGTAGGGAGAACGTACAGAGACAGTAGGAGGGAGTTCTGGTAAGTGCATCTGCAGGGGGCCAAGCTTTATGTATCATGTGGTCAGAATAGCCACAGTGCTATTCATATGCTTCTTTAAGCAGTGTGTCTTAAGGTGGGTCTTAAAGGTGGATAGAGAGGGTGCTAGTCAGGTACTGAGGGGAAGGGCATTCCAGAGGTGAGGGGCAGTCAGTGAAAAATGTTTAAGGCGGGAGAGGGCTTTAGATACAAAGGGGGTTGAAAGAAGACATCCTTGAGAAGAACGCAAGAGTCTGGATGGTGCATAACGAGAAATTAGGGCTGAGATGTAAGGAGGGGCAGAAGAGTGTAAAGCTTTAAAAGTGAGGAGAAGAATGGAGTGTGAGATGCAGGATTTGATCGGAAGCCAGGAGAGGGATTTCATGAGGGGAGATGCTGAGACAGATCTCGGAAAGAGTAGAGTGATTCTGGCAGCAGCGTTTAGGATAGATTGTAGGGGAGACAGGTGAGAGGCAGGAAGGCTGGACAGCAGGAGGTTACAGTAATCAAGACGGGAGAGAATTAGGGCCTGAGTCAGAGTTTTAGCAGTAGAGCAACAGAGGAAAGGGCGTATCTTAGTTATATTGCGGAGGAAAAAGTGACAGGTTTTAGAAATGTTTTGAATGTGAGAGGCGAATGTGAGAGAGGAGTCGAGTGTGACCCCAAGGCAGCATGCTTGGGCTACTGGGTGAATGATCGTAGTTCCAACAGTAATGTGGAAGGAGGTAGTAGGGCCAGGTTTGGGAGGAAGTATGAGGAGCTCTGTTTTAGCCATGTTGAGTTTAAGGTGGCGGAGGGCCATCCAGGATGATATAGCAGAGAGACATTCAGAAATTTTGGTTTGTAGTGCAGGTGTAAGGTCGGGTGTTGAGAAATATATTTGTGTGTCGTCAGCATAGAGGTGATAATTAAATCCAAAAGATGTTATTAGGTCACCTAGAGAGAGTGTATACAGAGAAAAGAGAAGAGGTCCCAGGACAGAGCCCTGGGGTACCCCCACAGAGAGATCAATAGAGGATGAGGAGGTGTTAGCAGAAGAGACACTGAAAGTACGATGGGAGAGGTAGGATGAGATCCAGGATAGAGCTTTGTTCCGAATGCCAAGAGTATGGAGAATGTGAAGGAGAAGAGGGTGGTCCACGGTGTCAAATGCTGCAGAGAGGTCGAGTAATATGAGCAGAGTGTAATGACCTCTGTCTTTGGAAGCATGGAGGTCATCAGTTATTTTAGTGAGGGCTGTTTCCGTGGAGTGAGCAGTGCGGAAGCCAGATTGTAGAGGGTCTAGGAGAGAATAGGTGTTGAGAAAATGGAGCAAGCGAGAGAATACAAGACGTTCAAGGAGTTTAGAGGCAAAAGGCAGGAGGGAGACAGGTCGATAGTTAGAAAGACAGGTAGTGTCAAGCTTGCTGTTTTTGAGTAATGATATGACTGTTGCATGTTTGAAGGCGGATGGAAAGGTTCCAGAGCAGAGGGAGGAGTTAAAAATGTGCGTGAGCGTAGGGATTATAATAGGAGCAATAGGTTTTAGGAGATGGGAGGGAATGGGGTCAAGAGGGCAAGTGGTAGAGGGAGAAGAGGCGTTCAACAGCGACACATCCTCCTCTGAGACAGTGGAAAAAGAGTCAAGGAAGGCAGGAGGAGAGTTAGGAAGAGGTGTAGGATGGGAGGAAGAAACAGAGGGGATGTTCTGACGTATGGATTCCACCTTTTCCTTAAAATAGTCAGCAAAGTCCTGAGCGGAGATGGAAGAAGGAGAAGCCGCTGAGGGTGGTTTGAGTAGAGTATCAAAGACAGAGAACAGTCGGCGTGGGTTAGACTTGTGCATGTTGATTAGTGAAGAAAAGTAGGCTTGTTTAGCTTGCGAGAGGGCAGAGTTGAAACAGGATAGCATAAATTTGTAGTGAAGGAAGTCTGCGAGAGTGTGAGACTTCCTCCAGAGGCGTTCAGAGGAACGAGTGGAGGAACGCAGCATGTGCGTGTGGGAATTTAACCAGGGTCTAGGGTTAAAAGGGCGAGTGCGGCAGAGAGAAAGCGGGGCATGTAGATCAAGAGAGGAGGACAAGACAGAGTTGTAGTTCTTGACCAGGTTGTCAGGGTCTGTAGCAGAGCTGAGAGAGGAGAGGGAGGAGTGTAACATGGACTCAAAGTCAGGTAAGTGAATAGAGTGCAGGTTTCTGCAAAACCGGGGGGTAGATGGAGGGGGAGAAGGGGAGAAGCGAGATAGAGAGAGAATGAGATGAGGTGATGGTCAGAGAGAGGAAAAGGGGAAATGGAGAAATCGGAGAGAGAGAAGTTTTTAGTGAAAACCAGGTCTAAGTAGTGGCCATCCTTGTGGGTGCTGGCTGCAGTCCACTGTTGAAGGCCAAAAGAAGAGGTTAGAGAAAGAAAGCGGGAAGCCCAAGGGAGAGAGGGGTCATCAATGTGGCAATTGAAGTCCCCAAGGAGAAGAACAGGGGAGTCTGAGGAGAGAAAGAAAGAGAGCCAGGATTCAAAGTGAGAGAGAAAGGCAGAGGGGGGATGAGTAGAGGTAGGTGGGCGATAGATGACAGCCATGTGGACAGGGAGAGGAGAGAAGATCTGGACAGTGTGAACCTCAAAGGAGGGAAAAGCAAGAGAGGGGGGAATAGGAAGAGTTCGGTAACAGCAGAGAGAGGAGAGCAGGAGCCCCACACCTCCACCCCTGCCATCAGTGCGCAGAGTGTGGGAGAAGGAAAGGCCACCATAGGAGAGGGCAGCTTCCAGAGAAGTGTCAGACTGAGTGAGCCAGGTCTCAGTTATAGCAAAGAGAAGCAGGGAGTGAGAGAGAAAGAAGTCATGCACAGAGAGGAACTTGTTAGAGAGGGAGTGAGCATTCCAAAGGGCACAGGAGAAAGGGAGAGAGAAGGGAGGGTGGCATGGGATGGGTATGAGGCTGGAGGGGTTAACACCAGAAGGAGTAGAAGTTGCATGTGGGAGGCGAGGACGAGAGCAAGTAGAAATAAGACAGGGACCAGGATTGGGAGAGATATCCCCAGAAGCAAGGAGGAGAAGCATGGATAGAAAGAGGATGTGTGAGGATGATTTGTAAGGGTGTGTTTTAGTGCAGGATGTATAGCTGTGTGGTGTCAGAGGACGCAGGTAAGAAAGGAGTTCATGTGAACTGAGAAGTGGGGAAGGAAGGAGAGATGGAGATATATGAATAGAGTTAGAAACATAAGGAGACTGGTGGAAGGAAGTGCATAATTTGAAAATAAGTGAGATTGCAGCAAATATAAAAAATAAAGGCGGCATCACAGCAATAGTTAAGTGTTGAGATGTGCAGTCTTAGATAGATGATATCCTATTTTCCAATGTAGATCAAAAGCAGGAATCAGAAGCAGTAGGTGATGTCCACTTTTCCACTTCTTTTTGAACTTCCTTTTTAAACTTCATATTCTACTTGATACATTTCTACTTAAAAGCATATCTGCTTACAAGCATGGCTGCTAGCAGCAGTGGCTGTTATGAGTTTACTTATATACTTTTAGAAAGTCACCTGGTTGGCACAACAAACTTAATTATCACATGTGAGGGTATTTAAAGCAAATGGTTTTTCAAAGGTGGGTGTTGCCTTGCACAAGTGTGAAAGCTGAATTAAATTAAAACAGTAGGGGGATGATTTACAGACAGACAATTGGAATATGTTTTTACCTAAATAGAACGAAATTACACAGGAAGGGGAGATATAGATAGGACAGACAATTGGAATATGTTTTTTACCTAAATAGAACCTAAATAACAGCAGGGAGAGATATCAGGATAGACAGACAATTGGAATATGTTTTTACCTAAATAGAACTCAAATACAACGCAGGGAGGATATCAGGATAGACAGACAATTGGAATATGTTTTACCTAAATAAACTAAATAACAGCAGGGGAGGATATCAGGATAGACAGACATTGGAATTGTTTAACCTAAATAGAAACAAATAACACAGCAGGGGTAGGATATCAGGATAGACAGACAATTGGAATATGTTTTTACCTAAATAGAACTAAATACACAGCAGGGGAGGATATCAGATAGACAGACAATTGGAATATGTTTTACCTAAATAGAACTAAATACACAGCAGGGGAGGTTGATATCAGATAGAGAAGACAATTGGAATATGTTTTTACCTTAACATAGAAAAATAAATACAAGCCAGGGGAGGATATCAGGGGATTAGCAGACAATTTGGAATATGTTTTTACCTAAATAGAACTAAATACACAGCAGGGGAGGATATCAGGATAGACAGACAATTGTAATATGTTTTTACCTGAGGAAAGAGAAGAGATGAGATGAGTGAGTGATTCCTTCCTTTTTAAACTTCATATTCTACTTGAAACATTTCTACTTAAAAGCATATCTGCTTACAAGCATGGCTGCTAGGAATGTAAATTGTTTAGGGATGTCATTAATGAATGCTAATTGATTTATGTTTACTGGATTGGTTTAAATAGTATACTTGTTTGGATGTATTGGTATTTTGTTTTGAATATGTTATTGTTAACATTCATTTGCAGAATATACATGGTGCATAGATTGTATGCATCATATATTCAATGTAAATGCAATGTTTTGATTGTCATTTGAGGTTTTTGATTGGCCTTTGATGATTTTGATTGTAAGATCAGATAGGATTATTAAAGGAAATTGATTTTATTGTAGTGTGTCTGTATGGAGAAGTGTTATTTGTAGTACAGCATGTTTTTGATAACCCTTCTACATTTATGTGTATATTCGTTCATCATGTGTGTCTCTCTCTCTCTCTCTCTCTCTCTCTCTCTCTCTCTCTCTCTCTCTATATATATATATATATATATATATATAGTTGCATGAGGAAGCCACTGTACAAATGAATGGGTGAAGGGTGGGTATCGGTCCAGTGTTGCTTAACCCCTTAATTACCTTTGCGGTTATTATCCGATAAGGTGTTAAAGGGGTTAATTGACATCTGAATGTAGTTGCAATGTATTGGCTTTGTATTGTCTATGTATTTTGTGGGCAACGAAAGACCAGGATGTTGCTGGCGACGGGGGCTTCTTATTGGTGAGGTCAGTAGTACTTTATTTATTTGAATATGCTAGTTAATGTGTTTAATAATGGGCAAATAATCTATTGTCCCTATCTGGATAATAGTTATTTTGCACATTATTGTACTGTAGGTGTTGGGGGGGGGGGTGTATGTATTGAATGTATAGGCCAGGTTTATTTTTTTTACATTCAGGGTTTGTTCCGTGGTTCTGCGTAAGACCTCTGGAGACCACCTGAGGTCTCCTCGGGTATCTCACGGGTATCAGGCTGGTGGTTCCATGGATGACACCTGCGGGGATGAAGCGGTGGCCTCACATCTGTGGGGGCACCACGGACCGTAGTCTGCGGGGTTGAAGCGGTGGTCACACATCCGTGGGGGCACCGCGGACCCATGTGTGCGGGGATGAAGCGGTGGTCCCACATCCGTGGGGGCACCGTGGACCCGTAGTGAGCACTCGTGAGTTCCCCAGACCCCTGTGGGAACCACCCGAGGCCCCGCAGACACCTGTGGGTCTGACCCGGGGCTCCCAGACATCCGCGGGCCTACCGTGGGGACCCAATTGTGGCCCACGGTGGCCCAAGGAGACCACCTGGGGCCATGGCGCTTGGCGGGACCCACCAACAGGCCTCCAGAACCTGTTTGAAATGAGCTGCTGTCAGGTGCCCCGCCAGCCCGCCGGGGACTCGCGTTGGGCTGTGTTATGAACCCTGTCACGGCACCGAGAACAGTAAATATTGCTACATCTGTATGCTGGATGGGCTATTTTACATAAAAAGTGCAACGTACACTTTCTTTATATGCCCCTTCTGCAGCTATTCAGAAATGTACTTAATCACACGTCTATATTGAGATATATTGTTGTTTAGGAATTGATGTACAATCTCTAGTTAGTTAGTCCAGTTGAATACAATCTCCAGTTAGATCCTGTTTTCTGGAATGCAATTCTTTGAAATATCATCAAAAGAATAAGAGCACAGTTGACCTGACTTGGTTTTTTATTTATTTTTAAATCCCTTCTAATGACAAATTATCATTTCAACAGGTTCACTGGTATCAGAGAGTTCACTTAGTGATAAGACAAAAAGCAAGTTCATCCAGAACCTGTCAATGAGGCTGTTAAAAACGACGCCCCTGCATCTTCTTGCAGGTGATAATGGATGTTCCAAATCAGCAGTTTTGCTTAATCTTTCTTTATACTGTGCAATCAATTGATAAAAAAAAAGTCATATTTAACCACCCCTCCGCTCCTTCACTTATAAAAGATCTAAGGCCTGGCACATAGTGATTTTATGCGGGCGGAGGCGCGCTGAGGCTCAGGGAAAGCAGTGCTTTCCCTGGCCGTACACAGCACGCCGTCCGTGGGCATGTAAGGGGCGGGTCTGGGGGCGGGCCAGTGACGTCACGGAGCTGGTTCGCCCTCATTGGGCAAACCGCTCACGTGACCGGCCCTGCGCTCTGGCGAGCGCCAAATTTGAAACCTCCATGAGACACACGCTTCCCCAAGCGTGCGGACGCGAGCGCGAGGCCCTGTTAAAGCCGCTCTCATTGCGGCTGCAGGGGCTCAGTGCCAAGCAGCAGCGCACCTCAGCACGGGTCAGCGCAAAAGCTCTGACCATGCCCGAGGCCAAAAGCAGTGCAACCGGGTTGAAATTTGAAGATCTCCATTGTGTAACGGGTGCTCACTACAAACAGGACGAGATCGCAATGCTGAGGTGGGGATGTTTGAATAAACCGACCAACAACCGCGCAACCACGTCCAGATTGCAGAGTCGTAGTCATGTAGCCGTGTCAGGGTAGGAGAGGTTAGGATGGTCGTGATACTCGCTGTGGAATGGGGTTGGAGAAGTCAGATGGTCGTGGTACTCGCCGTGATCTGGGGTTGGATGGTCGGGGTACGTAGCCGGGGTCCTGGAAGATATAGAGTCGGAGTCCAAAACAAGCTGAGGTCAAGGGTCAAAGAAGGCAGAGGTCCAGGAACAAGCAAGGGTCAGGTACAATGAAAAGCAGCAGGCAGGAAACAAGGCAAAGTAAACAGCAGGATGCTTGAGGCAAGCACGAGTCACAAACTATGGTTATGCTCAGCCAACTTGGAGGAGGGCTGGCTGAGCATATAAGGGAGTGACAGCCAATGGCAGGGCTGCACCAGGCTGTGAGGGATGAACAATCAGACGTATTCTGTCCACTGGTAAGCAGGGGTGAAGTATACCGCAGGTGTGGAGTAATTGGAGGTAATCGTGTTAACCCGTGCGTGTCCCTTGCAACACGGCACCGGCAAGTATGGGAGCTTCTCCGTGGCGTCACGGGGAAAGGGCCTAAACCCAATCCATGTGGTGACTTCACATCTGGACTCGCAGCGCCTGTGCGCAACCTCCTTGCGTGGCGCGTCACCTGTCTCATCAGGGGGTGCATCACGGGGCGGTGCATCATGGGGCCGGGACCGAAGGCCAATCCTTACACATCGTTACTGACTGGGGCTAATTCTATATCTGCCAAAGCTGCTGTTCTGCACATTTTTCGGTACATCCTTATTGAGGCCTATGGGGATTTTCAGCCAAAAGTGACCTGGAGAGCCACTGCTGTTCTAAGTGTGCGTTGTTCTTACATCCAGTTCTTTTTAAAGATCCGACTTACTGATGTAAGAATGTAGTGTTCTTACATCCAATTCTTTTGTATGAATCTATTAAACTAGTATGCAATCAGATTCACTAAAAGTATGGTTGGTAAAATGGTAGGTGTATCTGATTATAGACATCCCAGAGCACCAGCCTTTCACTGGCTCTGGCATTTTTTTCTCCTTATTCCATTGCAGATGTAGCCAGGCTCCCCAGACTCACCCCTATCGCTGTATGCGCAGGGAAGGTTGCAGCGAGTGCAGGGAGCGCTCCGACGTACCGGAGCCTCCGCAGTTATCCGAGCGATCAGGGCACCGCCATGTTGGGTGCTCGCGCAAGCGCAGCGGGACGTGGAGGTGGCGATGGAGCAGAGGTCGCACATGCGCGGCCAGAGGTTGCAAAGCCCGTGAAAGAGGAGCGGCTCCTATAGTGTGGAGCGCACGGGATTACGAGTCCCACCAGGCATAGTGAGACCAGGTGACGCCAGGGAGCCTATAGGGCGGCCAGGATATCGGGAGGAAGGTTAGAGGTTGCGCAGGGCAGCACGCTTGTCAGAGCTGAGCGGGAGGAGGAAGGAGAAGGAGCTATATATGTAGGGAGGCCAACAGCCCCTACACTAGGCCATATACTCAAGCCCAGTTAGGCCCTGAGTCCCCGAGTCCCCGTAGAGTGGAGCGGAGGTAGGGACCGGCCCCAGTTAGGTTACAGTTCCACTTTTTTGTGCATCGGAGAACTATAATTACAGAGACAGTTGCATTATCTGGCCAGAGGTTTGGGCTCAGACCTCCACTGCTGCAGCAGCAGCCGACCAGGTGGGATCGCCCCGGAAGGTAGTCCCGGTATTCAATCGTCGTCTGATCCTTTGTGAAGTTCCTTGGCACAGGAGTGCCCGGCAGGTAACCATCACCAAGTGCACCAACTATACCATATATTCATACAGGACATAGTGGCTGCGCAGTCACACACACATATCTCACTTGAGGGTGGAGGAACACTGAATGTGGGTATTGGACATGGGGTGGGATCACCCGGTGAAGGGGGTAGCATCCTGCGAGACGCAGTAGTTAGTGTCTCCTCTAGGGAGGGACACCTGTTGATCATATACATACTTATGGTTGCGTTAGTAAAGTCATTGGTTGTTTTACATGCTGTGTGTGGAGTGATATATATTTGTCCTGCGAGGAACCACTCCCCCTCTGGAGGGAGCCATCGCAGTTGGAGGCGCTGCACCAAGTAAGAGGTTATCAATATTCCTACGCGTGCCCCAGGCTCTCCATGGCGGAGGCTCAGGCCCTGCGAGCCAACAGGTTTCACAGCATTGGTAGCGTACTGTATTTACTAGGAAACAGGGCTACATTTGGAGGCAAGCTGCTGAGATCTAGAAACAGGACAGGTTTACAGCAAAGCAGAGCTGGAAGTGTTAGGTACATCTTCCATTCAAGTGCTGTAGAAATTAGGGCACAATTGCACATCAGGGGTAGTCAGGAGAGTATGGACTCTCGCACAGTATACCCTGGGTGCCCTAAGAGGGTATTGTAAGATGGGTGTGTGGCTATAGCTGTTCTAGTCCCTTGAGGCAGATAGTGTATGGCAACTGGGGGGGTTAGCCTGTTAACTAGTCCAGGGACCATGGCCCAGGGTCTGCACTATGTGTGGCCAAAAGTAGGAGATGCCCGTACTTAGGGAGATGCCCGGTACACTAGCAGCACCCACATAAAACACACCACAGAGTACTTGCAGGAACCGTCAGCGAGTGCGGTGTACCAGAAGGAGTTCTGCCTAGCCTGGGGTATGCCATACATCATATCAGTGGGTAAAGCATGCAGAAAGCATTCAGAGAGCAGTCAGAGAACAGTCAGTGTCTAGGAACGAGTTACACACTAGACACTGAGCGTAGCGCTATTGTACACTTGGAGGGCTCACTAAAGATGGCGGACGCGGATACATGTGCTCTGCGGAGTATGAAGGAGTTAAAAATGGTGACAGCAGCATCATTCACGGCCCAGCAGCTAGCAGGCATTCCAAAATGGCGACTCCCGCCAAGCCTGGATTGTGCACGTGCCGCGTGCAAGCAAGCTGCAAGAGAAATGTGGCGAGAAATGTGCAGGGGTTTGGCGCCAAACCCAGATCTCCTGCAGAAGGAGCGGAGCAGCGCGAAAACCAAAGATACACCCACTTGTGCAGTGAATGGCCGACAGAACAAGCCACGTCACGCTGAGCGAGAGAGTGCCCCTCCTCTTGTTTCCACCAGAGGGAGGGGGCACTGCAAGAGCCAATCAGAATCATCCTCTCCAGCAGAAGGAGGGACAGGAAGTGAGAGCGAGGAACTTCACTTCTGTCTGACAATTGAAGAGAGAGGAGCTAAGAGTGAACAGGAGCTAAGAGCGAACTGTTCAACCCCCGCGCCAAAGATGTCTGAATTAAATATGACACCCTTTCAGTTTCCAGGAGGCTTCCTGGTTGTGGAAGTTGACGGCCGAGAGTATCTCCGGTGCCTGTGCGTACACTGCAGGACACCCGGACCGGCCCCAAGCACGACAGCACAATGCCCTCAATGTGGCACGTTCTATCTGTGGCCTGTCGAGCCATGGCCTATGCTGAAGACGCCACGAAGTGCCTCTCCAGGAACCCTAACGGAGGTGGCGGAGTCGGAGGAGAAGGCTGTCCTGGTTCCTTGTATCACCGCTGAGGTGGGAACCGAGGCCCAGCCAACCAAAGAACCAAAAGATGTCCCGGCGGAGAAGAGCGCGACAGCAGTGGAGGTATCGGAGCGGGCCTGTTTCGTACCAATACCCACTGGTGGTGCGGCAAAAGACCCAGGTGACTCCCTAGCGGAGGAACTGCAAAGTCGTCTTCGGAGGAAGGAGATGGCCTATAATCGGTGGCGATGCGCCTACCGGCGAACCACCCCAGCTGTAATAAAGATGGCGGTCCACTTACCAGGGAGAGGGAGAAGACGAGTCCGGACACCCCCGACGGCGAGCGCTGGTGCGGCCTGAGCGGCATAGAAGTCCCCCCACGGTGGCGATTCCCAGTGCGGCGGAGATTGGATCCGAGACAGCTCCGGCAGCAGAGCGGTAAGGAGACACCACCACCCCTTACTCCCACCAGGCGAAGACGGAACCTTCAGAGGGCGAGAGAGAAAGGCTTGCGGCCTACCTGCCCATCCGCGACCTGGATGGTCCACCACCGCCCCTTCCGGTCCTCGACGCACTTCAGCGATAACGTCACTTCCGGGTCCGGCTGGAAAAGAGGCCCGGGAGCGTTGATCTCAGAGAGGAGAGTAGCCATGGCCGCCACGCTCGCAGCACTAAAGGCCCAAGGCGTTACCCGAGGAGCAAGAAGCGCGCCGGAGAGGGCAAGTCGCAAGATGCCCACTGGTCGCGGCATTGCCCGACTTATAGACACTGTACCGGAAATTGCCGATGCCTCAGTCCCTAACCCTAGCGCCATTGCCCCGGCCACTGCCCCTGCCCCTGCCCCGTCACGAGTTAAGACACCGGGCCCTAGCGGGGATAAGTTAACTAAGAATCCCAAGTACTCTACAGATTGGAGGGATTGGGAACTCAGTGATGAAGGGTCTGATGGGGAGATACTTTATGCAAATGTGATTCATGTACCTAATCCTGTGCCTTTTTCTCCTGTACATAGAGGTAGGGCCCGAGGGTCCCATACTATTGCAGAAGCGGGGCCTGAGAGTAAGGTAGGGCATAAGATGAACCCCAACCATTTACACCGATGATTCAAGAGGTAGACGGCGAGGCTCGCACTCTACTGAGGCGGCCACGTCAGGCGTGTCCTCACAAGTGGAATCAGATACAGGTACCAGTGTAGGGTCAGGGTTTGAGCACCAAGATAAGTGGTGGGCACCTCTGTTCACCGGGTACCTCAAAGGAATGGACCGTACACGGTTCTTGCTCATAAGGAATAATATAGTTGACCATTGGTGGGCTAAAGGTGCCTTTTCTCCCCAGGAGGTGGCCGATGAATTAGAGAAGAGAAATATGGAGATTGAGCAGAAAATCGTGAGTCCAAGGCCCCGTCATTTTGTATGATGATGTTGCCCCAGAGGAGCCTGAGTTTTGGCTACTGCCAAGCAGGTCAGGTGACCGAAAACTAACCAAACTAAGCAGAGCAGACAGAGCCATAGTGGCCAGGTATAGATAGTCTCATGGCTATGAGTTCCACTATGTGCCTGAGCCTATTATGCAGGAAATAGAGGAGCTGGGAGATACCTGGCTCCGGGAACCAGTTATGGAGTACCTACGAACTAGGTTCGGTAGGGCGGGTTATCATAACGAAGAGAAGGTCTGTGATGTTATCCAGGCCTGGAGCATTGGGAGAAGCATCTACATGCATAGTGTAGTGTATCGGCCGGAGTATGGGTCGGTACAGCCCTATTATGTAAAGGTTACTGATCACAACGGGCGGGAAGTTCGTAAGCCTGACCTGCGTCATTATTATTAGTTGGTTCTCCATGTTGGGAGCTACTGTCATCTTTTATCGCCATCTGGGTGGAACTTTCTGAGGTATGGGCACTAATAAATTTGTGTTTGTTTTCCAAATTGTTCACCTGCAGGATGGTGCTGCTAAATTTAGGTCCAAGTGGGGACCATTGGATTCCACCTGAGGGAGAGTGTAGCCCTTGTAAGAAATTGGGCTATATGTCTTTCCTCCTACTGGTGTAAGTCCTGCTAAGGTCAGGTTGCCAGTAGTTATCATGGGTTTCCCTCACTTCAAGCCCTGCCCTGAGTGGTGGAGGTAGGCCGTCTGACTCTGTGTCTGAGGCAAGAGACATAAGGGAGGGACCTGCCAAAGTAATAAAGGGCAGTGCACAGTCAATTTAGTGTGGTTAAGTGTGTTCCAGCAGAAGGAGTGTGTCAGTTCACAGTTGGAGAGTTATGTATCACATTTGGAGGAGCTCAGGCAGGCCCTGAGTAGAGCTTATAGAACTGTGGTGGACCAGTGCCCCTCACCCTGCCTAGGGGGTGAGGGAAGAGCTAGCCCCACCCTGAGTGCCTGTGACTTGGGGTGGTGGCAAGGGAACAGAGAGTCCCAGACAGCCCACCCTGAAGGGGTACAGTCTGGAGAGAGAAGACCTGCTGTACTTGATTACTGCTATGTGTTGCTGTGGACAATAAAGAGCTGCTGCTACTTGTTTGATAAGAGACTGTGTGAGACTGAAATCTCTTGTCCCAGACCGGGGTATTCTGGAAGGATTTCACCCTACCCTGATGGGGCTTGCCAGAGATGGAGGCGCTGCACCACTAGAACCAGATGAAGGCATGTACCCCAGAAACCTGTCCCTGTTGTCCTCCATACCATCGCGGGAGACTCAGGCCCTCCTGTTCCTCACAGGTATGTACCACCAAGACACATGTAGCCAGACCTTAGCACACCCTAGGGGGTCCGATCTGTGACCGGGGGGGGGGGGGGGCTGAGGGTTACACAGATAATATTCTCAGCATAGAAATTGTAAAGAACATACAAAGTGTGCTCATTTTTCTTACAAAGCATATCCGACACAATGCGTTACTCAAAATGGCGTTGGATAGCGAAACGTTGTAAAGCGAAACACGTTTTCCCATAGGAACACTGTTTAAATGAAAGGTTCCATTCCTGAAGGCATTTTTAATGCTAAAATACACAAAATATTTTACACAGACAATAAGATATGCAGCATACACATAAATTATATAGTGTATATTATATATATATTATATACTGTAACAGGGGACTTATCCCTGTTCACAAATGTGCCTTTAATCCAGCAGTGTGGTGGTTAACTGCTGGTAGACAATTAACTAACACCACCTGGCTGATTACAGGTGGTAGAAAAAGCCTGCCTCTGAGACAGGAAGTAAGACTCCTTAGCTCACACCTGAGCTGAACTAGGAGACAGAGCAGAGATTCCCTAGTCCACAACTGGGCTGAACCAAGGAAGGACAGATGTCTTGAGCGACAAGCTGACCACAAGACAAAGGGGACAAGATTCTAACCTGGAGCCCGGAGATTGACTTAGCACACACGGGTGCGGATGCAAGAGAGCAGAGAAGCTTCCTCTACAGCAGCCCAGCTAACAGATAAGACTTTTCGTATAAGACTATTATCTATGTCTATGTGTATTGATAAATGTCTCCATGATTTGGGGCTGGTAAATAGCTTAGCTAACCAACCCAGTCAGAGAGGGCTGAGCTACATGTGTAGATAGTCTCCAAAGCAGAGATAGTTTTTTTGTTTGGCTTATTTTCATATATTTTTGCTGTGTTTAAAGCGACAGGCACAATAAAGCCTTGTTTTAATTTCACCTTAAAACAGTCTCCATTGTGTACCTCTGCACATGTCCTCCTACATATGGTGTCAGAAGTTTGGGATGAGAGGTGGCCGTTGAAGTTAAAAGGGCCGGAGATTTCCTGTGGAATTTTTTTTTGTGCTTTTTGCCTACAAACAGCCTGAGCAACATAAACAATCACATGCAGCAAAGATCAGAGTTAAAGCGACACACCCAGGCAGGAAATCTACACTGCACTGAAACTCACAAAACCACAGATGGACTCTTTTCCCCAATCCCAAGAGGAGAGAGATAGAGAGACTGCTGAAGCAGGTAAACCTTTTTTGCCTATCACAATAAAGTGTAATATGGTCATTGAAATAGGGGTTTTGCCTACCAGCCGTAGTCAGGGTTCAAGAAGTGAGTTAGCCCTTAAAAGGGATAGGCGTTTGTTGTTTTAAAATGTTTCACTGAAGCAGTGAATACAGATGGTGACCCACGAGCGGTACTGATTCTGCAAATAAAGGTTGCCACACCGCATAGGACTACCAGCTGTGAATGGAGTATATGCAGAAAAGTGTGAAAATTGATGCAAGACTGTGTTGAAGCAGGGGAATTTTCAGCAAACAAATGCTGAGTGTAAAATTGCCCTACCGGGGAAAAAGGGATTGCTGAACAGTGTAAAAGGTATTCCAAAGCCAATTGCTGAGTGTTGCGTCACCCTGCCGGGAGTGAAAGAAATATTCCACTGCAAGAATGTTTTTTTTTCTGCAAGTGAAAAAGTCTGCCTATGTATCTTGGGAGTAAAACAAGCAACCAAAGTGTGAAGAGTGAATGCCATAATACCCATAGATGAGACTGAAAATTACTGAACTCAAGCAGAAAACCAAATTCTGTTGATAAAGCGGAGGGATTGTACATAGCAAGTAAATGGTTTAAAGCAAATGCCTTTGCTGAAGCCAGAAAATGGGCAGCTAGCAAGCATTGTATTTAAAGAAATAGAACCCTGGGAATTTAAAATGGCCACCCAGCTGAAGTCAAATACAGACTCTGTAAAAATAGGGAAGAAAATTTGTTCCTGGTGTAAAGAACCCCACCACACGGAGCAGTGTTTCTTCAGGCCTTATTCAGACGATGAGAATAAATGCATGCACAGTAATGCTAATGTTGTAAAACTTACCCAAGGGAAGAAAAAGTCTACAGAGAGGCCTGTGAGAGCTATGACCTCTACAAGCAAAATATGCCCACCTGTAGGACTACAACCATTTGGGGTTCTAGCAAATACAGTGACAACAGCTGCAATAGCGCCTCCAGAGGTCAGGAAGAAAAATATACCTGATAGCCCCAAAATGGAGGACAAAATACAGCGTTCCTGTAATGAACCCTACCCCACGGAAGAGTGGCCCTTCCAGTCCGATGAGGAGGAAGACATCTCTTATGGGGAACCCGAACCAAGTCACACCCAGAAAACACCCCAAGAATGGTGGGGGTGCCTGTACTCGGTACGAACCAAAAAGACCGCTCCCTATGATGACGAACATGATCGGCAGGAGAAAGAGGGGGAGCAGCGGATCACCAAATATTTCCGACAGCTATTAGAGTTGCAAGAAAAGCCAGGTGGATCCAGTGACGCTGCTAAAATTTCGAATGAAGATGGAGACCCCAGTATCCCTGAGGGGACGGTGTCATCCAAAACAAAAAGGCGAAAAAAGAAAAAGAAAAGCGGTTCTTCACTTTCCGTGGAAGGAACAGACACGTCCGCAGACCCTGTGGAGAAAAAGGGGGACCGAGATGCCCTGCAGCCTAGAGAAAATGGAGAATTTGTCCCGTGGATAACCGAATATCCAGAGGGCCCAAGGCAGAAGTCGTGTACTCCAAAGAAGTGTCTGTCCGGTGCCAACAGTGAGGAACCCTCAACCAACCATCCCAGGGAAGCGGAGCAGGAACCAGTGAGTGGCGATCCCTTGACCAGCCCTGAGGATGCCCTGAAAAATGCCAGGCGTGACTGTGATATACTCCGTGAACAATTGAAACAAAAGAAAGATGATTACGCGTTGCTACTGAGAAATAACATGAAGCTACAGGAACATGTGCTCGCAATGTACTCTGCAGCCAGGACAGAATTGGGCGATCTCAAGACTGAGCTAGATACTGCAAATGCTACTATTTCCGCCATGGATGAAAAGCAGAGCCAATCTGATAAAATGATGGCTAAGCTGAAGCGGAAGTATGAGGAGTCACTGAAGCAGATGACAGTCTTCCAGCAAGAGGTTCACACTCTTCGTATAGAGCTGAATGCCTCACAACAGGAAGTCAACAGTGTCCGGACAGAGGTGGACGTATCTCAGAAAGAGGTTCAGACACTCCGCAGAGCACTGGATGCCTCAAATCATGAGATCAATAGCTGCCGCACAGAACTGGAAGTCTCCAGAAAGGAACTTCACAGTCTCACTGAGGAGCTGGACAGTTCAAAGAAAACTATCCTACATCTTAATTTAAATCTCAAAGTCTCTCAGAAGGAGCTTCAGACCCTAAACCTGGAGATGGAAGTCTCACGCCAGGAGACAGCCTGCCTCCATGCAAATGTGCAAAAATGGAAGGTGGACTGCAAGGAGGCCCTGAAAAGTACAGAGACTGAAAAAAGAGAACATTTAAGATTAAAAAAAGAAAATTCTGAGTTGACAGAATACGTCAAGGGAAAGAATGAAAAGCTGCACGAGCTTAAAGAAATAAATAAACTTTTGGAAGATGAAAAGTTTGAAGCAGAGCACCGACTGCAGAACCAACTGCAAGGTCTGCGTATGCACCTCCAGTATGCCGAGGAGAAGCAGCAAACGCTGCAGGAAGAAAAGCTGCAGGCTGCTAAAGAGGTACAAACGCTGCAGGAACGTCTGAATACCCAGTACGTCCCCACAGAGCAGTATGAGGAGCTAAAGGCCACGCTGCATGTCAACAGAGCATCCTTGGACGCGGAGCTTCGATACCAGGTGACTCTGTATGAGAGGGAGCGTGAGAAGGCCCAGAAACTGGAGCAAGAACTGGAGAGACAGAGAGACTGTTCCATTCCCTTGAGTCAGTACACCACGGAGAAAACAGACGCAGCAGGAACCTTGATGACAAAAATGACAGAGCTCCAGAATATGAAGGAGTTACAGACTCAGAGAAAGCAAAGTGCGCAGATAAATTCCCTGAGAAGATACTTGCAAGACGCACTCAAACAGAGTGAGACCCTGCAGACCAGTAACTTACAGATTCCTCCAATACGGGAAAAGGTATTGGCTCTGCCCAAGCACCGGTATCCAACTGTAACTAATGACCGTGAGGACAAGGGTACAGTGAGAGTTGGGGACTCCACGCACCTTCAAAACAAGATTACGATGTTTGAGCCACCTAAGAAAACACTAGCCAAACCTGCAGCTGCCCAACAGGCAACAAACAGAGGTAGGAGTGCAGAATCAAAGCCAGAAGAATCCTTAGCTGAGGAAGCTGAAAAGATAGGACGTTCTCTGGAAAGGGAGGTGGAGGTGCAACTCAGTCCCAAAGAAGCTGAACTGGCGACACCGTTGTGTGGAAGAGGTGCAGAAAGACCGCTTCAAGAGCGGAAAACTCTAAGGGCTAGTCCTAACTGCTCTACAACTGTTGCCATACAGTTTGTCTACAAAAAGAGGAGTGCCCGATGCAACGGAAATCTCATGACCGCGCACTTGGTAAAAACAATTTACTTGGAAAAAGTCCTCCTCGAGCGACTAAGGAGTGCTGATCTCAAGCACCTTGGGGTAGAGACAAAAATAAACTGGAGAAAGGGCTCCAATCCCAGCGGGACAGAGGGTTCTCTTCCTCCATCCACTCTCATTCAAGTCACAGAAAGATCTCGAATGAGAGTGGAAGGATGGGCTTTGGCCGTGGTAAGCCAGAGCTTCCCACAAACAGGGGAGGTATATAACAGGGGACTTATCCCTGTTCACAAATGTGCCTTTAATCTAGCAGTGTGGTGGTTAACTGCTGGTAGGCAATTAACTAACACCCCCTGGCTGATCACAGGTGGTAGAAAAAGCCTGCCTCTGAGACAAGAAGTAAGACACCTTAGCTCACACCTGAGCTGAACTAGGAGACAGAGCAGAGATTCCTTAGTCCACAACTGGGCTGAACCAAGGAAGGACAGATGTCTTGAGCGACAAGCTGACCACAAGACAAAGGGGACAAGATTCTAACCTGGAGCCCGGAGATTGCCTTAGCACACACGGGTGCGGATCCAAGAGAGCAGAGAAGCTTCCCCTACAGCAGCCCAGCTAACAGATAAGACTTTTCGTATAAGACTATTATCTATGTCTATGTGTATTGATAAATGTCTCCATGATTTGGCGCTGGTAAATAGCTTAGCTAACCAACCCAGTCAGAGAGGGCTGAGCTACATGTGTAGATAGTCTCCAAAGCAGAGATAGTTTTTTTGTCTGGCTTATTTTCATATATTTTTGCTGTGTTTAAAGCGATAGGCACAATAAAGCCTTGTTTTAATTTCACCTTAAAACAGTCTCCATTGTGTACCTCTGCACATGTCCTCCTACATATACACAACAACTTTGCAAAGCATTGGATAAGCTGTTTTTGTGTTGTAAAAATGAACATAGGTATGCATTGCATAGCGTTGGATAAGCCATTCGTTGTAAAGCGAAGCGTTGTAAAACAAGGACTGCCTATATTTCCTAAGCAACCTTTTTCCATCAGACACCTTTCAACACCAGAAAGTGTATTACGGCAGAAGACTGCTTAGCAAATATGACCCCCATCTAACTTGATAAAGTGTTTAGTATAGCTACATAATACAAGCCAAGGAACCCACCCAGAAACAAGTTCTTGTCAGTCTACTCTTATCGGTGATCCTCAGCATTGTACTGGGAAGTTGTAAACCAGAAAAAAAAACAGAGTACATTTAAAAGAGTAGAGTTCATAAAATGTACTAGTATGAATAACCAGAAATACACATCTGATTTCACCCATGCCTCCCTGCCATCTCTTCCCCTGTAAAGTGTGTTGTTAACCCTTAAGTTATTTGACTAACCTTAAAACTTGCCCCACAAATCAAGCATCCCAATAGCCTGCACTCATGGTTACTGTCCCACACTCAGTCACTCGTACCAACCATTGTGACCAAGCACTGCCATCTACAGCACTTATTCCCTCACCTGCTTTCTCTGTAAGTTCCCCATCAAACCTCTTAGATTGTAAGCTCTTAGGGGAATGGATTTTCTTTCCTATTGTCTGATTTTGCTGAACTTATTGTATTATTATAATTCCTTGTACTGTATTATTTGTGAAGCGCTGAGTACACTTTTGGCGCTATTTAAATAAAGACATACAATACAGTACAATACAATAAAACACAGCTCCTGGTCAATATATTTATCTGTCATTTTGCTCATGACTGCGGAAAGTTAATACATTTTGCATCAATATGTTTTTATAAAGATTGTCCCACTCGTTCTATTTCTAGCCCCCAAACACGGGATGGGAGAAATCTTTGGTGTCCTATGTTGCCTTATGCAGTAAACTGTGCAAATGCACCAAATACTGACACATCTTTTACCCTCTGGTAACCTTTTATCTTCAGAACCTTTTCCTGTCATCCTCTGCTCCGTGATGATGTTTGCTTGCTGAAATTATAATACACTTACTGTGAAATCGCCCCTGAGGATAGAAAAAGAATTACAATTATTCATGGGTCACAGATAGTATCATAAAGTAGAAAATGACCAGGCTTCACTGATCCCCATAACTTGTAATTTCATCTGAGAAAAATACTGTACACAGGAGTATAACTCAAGGCTTATTTTGTCCAACGAAGATTTACTCAAGATGAATTCAAAGTCATACACGGATTGTTCCAGTAGATAATGAAAACAACTGCTCAATTAATACATTTTTTTCATAAATAAAAACCAAAACCTCCACTGATTTTATGGAAACAAAAATAAACTCCGAAAAACAAGAATCCCTAAAATTAAATAAGTGATGATATTCCCATCACCTGATATTTTGATCTTCCTACAATCTGCTATGCTAGATGAGCTATTTTACATAATACTTATTCGTTCATCTACATCATCAAGCGGGGCTGGTTATCTTTTTTCTTTAATGGATCTAAATTAAACTATCAACATGTTATAACATTTTATACACGGTAGGTTCTGTTTTATACACACTTTTGCAGAGTTTTGTTGAAAAGGGAAGCATGTTACATCTTCACTTTAGATTAAATAAAGATCCAAGGCGGAGCAAAAAGAATTCCCCAATTTTGCACTCGTCCACAAAAGTACGTATAGTATGAGAGACAGACTTCTAGTACTGGTAATTAGTGAAAGTTGGTGAAATACACCTGGGCTTTAAATATCAAATAGTATCAAATTATAACCATAGAACAGTTGATCAGCCAAAGGAATATTACAATTCAAAATAATAAAACTGTATGGAATATTATAACTCACTTAGTGCAATTATATACAGTGCAAAACAAAATTATCACTACAATCCCTGGTGGTGGGATTGGATGTACTGTATATAGGCCATGTGCATAAATAGTACAGATTAATGTTGACAGTTATAGCTTAATCTAAAAATATTAATTGGAAAGGAAACCAACGGGCAGATTATAGCCTTATAGGTGAACCCTGTATTTAAAACCCAGGTGTATTTCACCAGTTTTCACTAATTAACAGTAGTAGAAGACTATCTGTCTCTCCTACTATACAGTATGTACTTTTGTGGATGAGTGCAAAACTGGGGAATTCTTTTTGATCAACTTTGGATCTTTTTGAATCTATCTAATTCATTACCACGGGCACCGCACACTATTCACTATTTATCTAACTAGTGAGTATTAAAGTTGAGCGGTTATTTTTTTTTGTTTTCTACATGTTCACTTTGAAAAGGTTTCATAAGGCATGTGACGGGAGGGGGAGTAACCAGGCTCTATAATAAATGTCAAGCCCATTTTGGTTACCCCTGCTGCGTGTATAAGGGTCCCAGAGACTTAGCTCTTGGAACCAGTAACATTGTATGATCACATAGTACTTTGTGTAATGAAAGCATTTTTTGTGTTTTCCCTTTCCGGGCCATCAAGCAGGTATTACTAGTGTATGAGTTTCAAGGGGGTTTTGCAGAGTAACCGTTGTCAGAATGTGCCTAGGAAGTTGGGGTCAGGAATTGCCTGGTCCCCAATAAATGTACCCTGGAATCACACGTGACGTCGGCTCATCGGTGAGGTGTGTGTTATATACTGTCTGAGTGCTTCGTAGACTGCGTTCGTGGGCAGCAAGAGCACTCAGACCCTAGGGTTGATCTATTATATATCTGCAGGGAATGTGGCTGGCCTCACACTAGACCTGTCACAATAGAGCTTATAACAGTATATTCAGTGACACCATGTGCAGTGAGTAGTGGCTGCCTCAACTCAGCCAGCAATATACTCAGCCTCACATCCAACAGTTAAGCATATTCACCTGCCTTTACCTCCTTCCATTGCTTTGGTTTAGGGGTCTGATATATACCTATACATCTCCAGTATAGCGATCACCCTTACTATAGGGTCTACTAAGTATTAATTAGAGAGGTATTTATATATGATCATACCTCCACTAAACACCCTATCACACCTCCCCGTCTTTTAATATCATTGTATGTTTGTTTTTTGTATGTGGTTATTCCAAACAATTTATTTTAATCAGGTATAATAAAATTTAAGTTTTAATTAGGGTGAACCTCTCTAGTGCCACATTAAAGGGATTCTTTCTTTCTTTATATTCACTATGTGTACACTCCCTGTGAGCACCACCCTCCCCTAGCAATTGTTTGGATTAGATTCCCTCCTCAGCTTGAGCAGAGTTCACAATCTGCAGCTTCCAACTGCATGCAGATTTCTTTTCTGTTTACCCTGGAATCATGCCTGATTCTCGGACACAGGTAGGCACATTGTCCCAGCAATACTTCCCCTTGAAAACGTAAGCAAGACTCACCACTAGAATACCCTGCTTCAGCACAGCCCACAAAGGAGTATGAGGCCCGGCATATGTAAGTAAGTTCCCATCAGGCCCGATAGGCCTGAGAGCATGGAAAATGTATATGGGGGCGGACATTTTTGCCACCCCAAAAGGTTGCCGCCATAGGCCTGTGCATAACGGGCTTTATGGGAAATCTGGCACTGCATCTAGGTGCTTTTAGTTTAGTGCTGGTACTAATACTGCAGCATTGCGTTATTAACATAGTTTGGTGCGGTTTAGATGTCTGTAGAATTAAATTATCTGTTCCACACTACCACCCTCATCAAAATGATAAAATGTACAGTGCGATCGTGGATGTGTTTTCATCTTTACGGTCTATAATAAAATGAATGTCATTTGGATCTTTTATTTAAGCTCTTTAAGCTAATTAATATTTCATAATATTTCTGCTCTTATCCTCACTTAGATATCTAACTGCATGTGTCCTTATTACGAGAGCATGTTGGTTTCCTTTAAACAGCTAGCCTCAATTTTGAAGTGTCAACAACTACTGGAAATAGCTAGGTTACATGTTTAATGGTTAACACGTTGGAGCATGTGTGAAAGACACTCTGTCCCTTCTTAATATACAGATTGCCTTTGTCTGAGCCAGTCATGGGTTCCCAGTGTACAGATGTAATAAGACTTACTGCCCCCAGTGCTTTGGACGAACAAGCAAATGTCTGCGGTGCTGAGGACAGTGTACGCCGTGATTACGCTGTGGGGGATCCATGCTTCTCAATGGGATTTCCCCCCCCCCCCCCCCGCCCCTGGCGTTTATCGTTTGGGGGTCTTGGTCATGGCACCAAAGACGTTGAGTCTTGCTACATCTGTACATAGAGAGCCAACTTCTTGGCTCAAGGAGCCCTGGAATAATTCACCAGGCTGCCAGCCCTATATCAGGGCTGAGGCACAGAGTTTGGGCAGACAGATCCCAAACCAGGCAAAATGTTCTCTTTTTTTTAATTGTGAAAAAAATCCTGGAACATTTTGCCAAAGACTCTGAGATCCTAGTATGAATTCCCAAGAGATTTGCCAAACATTACGTCAATGTGCATTGTGATTTAGTTGAAGATGCTAATTTGTGACAGTCTCTAAAACCGTTGCGTACAGATGTAGTAAAACTTGCTGTCCTCAGCCCCGTGGTCAAAAAGCAAACATCTGGGCACAGTGTTTGTCACAATATGTTGTGGGGAGGGGGGTGGAGGACCCAAGGGGGGGGGTGTTGGACCCGAGGGGAGGGTGGAGGACCCGAGGGAGGGTGGTGGAGGTCCATGCTTTTAAATGGGTCCCCTGCAGCGTTTAGCCATCCAAGCCATGACCGTCATCGTCGTGGCAGCGCAAATGTTTTTTTTTTACATCTGTACACTTACAAAATGCACTAAAATCCCTAGATTGATTAATTGCTGAGACTGTAAATAGGACACACATGCCTTGCTTCGATCACCGGCAATACTAATGTGACATTTTACGTGTCGCAGGCAATCTACTTTCTTGGGGGAAATGGTTTCTAACCTTGCGTATGCATTGGACAATTTCACGTATCTCTATTCAGGAGAAGGGTTTTGCTGCACATCCTGTGACTCTGGTAGATTGCCTACAACATTGTCCGTTTGCCGGTTAAACTGCTTTCAAACCAGTTTCATGTACGGTAATACTGCTTCTCTGTAAGTCCTATAATGGGGTAAAAAGACTGTGAAGCTAACAGTCATGATAAGGTCTCATGAAAGACCAGAGGCTTACATAGGACTGTATAAAGTGTTCATTTCCGTGCAGGGAGGGAATATCATTGTTCCACCAGCATCACCCAAATGGTGAAGTTGACTAAAATAAACCTATTCCTTTCTGAATGATGATATGTATGGCACGGTATTGTGACTCAAGAAGTTTGGGTATAAAATGAGTCCTGCACAATGACCTTGAAAAAGTCACTTAAGAAAATTGCATTATCAATGGAAGGTAGCAATGACACATTCCCTCAGGTTAGAATGAAATAAGATGTAAGCACTAGCCAGATTAAGAAATAAAAGGATCCTTCAACACTTATAACCTAGGGCTTTTGCAGCCCATTGGGATTCTTCTAGCTGAACAACCATAGTTAAATATTACAGCGCTCTGAAGAATGCAGCACTCCGGATACTGCAGAAGCAGTAAAGGATTCGCATGCTTCCAAATTTCAATATGCGGCTTTAATAAGAGACAGAATACAGAGAGTACATCTCATAATATACACAACGTTTCCAGGCAGGATCTGTATTCTGACTCATAAAAATCCATATTGAATTTATAGTTCACGTGAACCTTTTTACGGCTGCTCTAATTCGCAAAATACTATACCATATACAGTATATAGTGCACCTGTTTCTGAAATATCACATTTGATTTTGACTTTTCAATTGATTAGGCACCATATGTGGTTGTCTATAGCCTTTTACACAGTCATAAAACTATATACTGTATGTGTTGTGTCAAGTGTCTGAAGCGGGGTACACATTGCAGTCCTCAAGAGCTAACAACAGTTCAGGTTTTTAGGATATCTCTGCTTCAGCACAGGTGGCTCAATCAGTCAATGACTGAGTCCCTGATTGAGCCAGCTGTGCTGAAGCAGGGATATCCTGAATGCCTGGCCTGTTGGTAGCTCTTGAGGACCGGAGTTGGGCCCCCCTGGTCTGGAGTCTTTATAAACTCTGAAGAGGTTGGAGAATGGGAGTGTAATGGAGATTCCGACAGTAACTTAAGTCTTCTTTTTTGTTTTAGTAAAAGCAATACTGGTCGTCAATGTTTTAAGTGTCTTTAAAAGCAGCGGTGATGCACATTATACAAAGGTGATTCGCATTATACAAAGCAATTCTGGGCCTTGTAAAGGATTTGACAGAGACATTTGGAAGTAATAATTAAATAGGCTGGTAACACTTGTTAACATTTTGCTTGAACAAGAGATTACTAATCCTTGCAACAGTTATTATTTAACGTACAATATACTTTTAAACCTACATTCACAATGTTTTGAGACATAACCATGCAGTTTTGTTTCATACTTAAAGAAGCAATACACCCTAACAGGATTGGAACCAGGGGAGTCTCCCGAGATGAACTGCTCTATGCTATTGTCCAGTTTACGAGCTACTTACAGGTGAAGTTACTGTTATTACTTCCTGGTTTATAAAGGGGATTTAAATGGCCATCCTATAGGAAATCACAACCAGTGATGTTGCTGCTCCTATTGGCCTGAGATCTGGCAGCAATTGTGTTTCCCCTGAGGGAGATTTAAACCCGGTAACTTCACCGGTAAGTTTCTCGGGAACTGGTGGGGGTCTCTTTAGCTGAAAATAGGTGCTACAGGGAAAAAAATAAAACCAGAATAGGAGGAACTGCTTGTTTAACATAACAAATAATTATTCAAAAGCTGCTGTTGTCACGAATGAGCTGAGGAGAAGTCCTTCGAAAGTTAAGACTACCCAATTATTGTGGAAGAATAGGATGAAACAAGTGCAAGTTATTTTGTATCCAAGCTTTGCTAAAGATTAAGGCATACATGCACTTAACAATGTTAAGCTACTTAACGTGACGGTAATAAAACTGATGTCATGTTAAGAGTAACATTGTATCAGAAAAGGACAATAACATAACATTAAAGTTGTTTTTCTCCCGTAAGATCATAGGGGCCTATGCACTAAGCGTTTATAAATAAAAATCGCCAGGCCATTTAAATCGCCGTTTTTGTGAGCGTTGCTATCACGGTATTCAGAAAAACTCGATTACCTGTGATAGCAAAATTCCCGCAATGGGTGAGTTGCCGGCGACGTGATGATCGCTTCTCTGAAAAGGCCTTACCCGGCGATTCCTTTCAGCTGCAGGGAGAGCTGCTCAGAGAGAGCCGCCTCTCCCAGCGCAAATCTTGCCCAAAATGTATGTTTTATAATATACATTTTATTACTAGTGTAGATGAGCAGGGGGTCTCCGGAGCAGAACCGTGTTGATTTGAGGTCCAGGTACCCCTGCTTCTCGATATACAGGCCTCGTTATGGGGTGCCGGTATCTGCTATGCATTTTATTCCCATGGTCACATGACGAGGGACATTTAAAAGCATAGGAGATACCGGCACCCTATAACGGGGTCTATATCTCGGGAAACAGGGGTCCCCGGACCTCAAATCAATGCGGTTCTGCTCCGGAGACCCCCTGCACATCTATACTAGTAATACAATTTATATTTAAACAGCTGCTACCCACAATAAACATTAAAAACACAACAACACTAATACTCACTTCCTCTACCCCCCCCATGATTGATACCAGAGGCCGAGGGTGTCAGGGGGTCCTCAGGTAGTCACCGTGGTTGTCTGTGGACCCTCGGTTGGTCCCTGCGGGTGTCCGGGGGTCCTCAGTTGTCCCTGCGGGTGTCCAGGGGTCCTCAGTGGTCCCCGTGGGTGTCTGTGGGCCCCTGGGTCGTTCCTGTGGGTGTCTGGGGTCCTCCAGTGATCCCCGTGGGTGTACAGGGGTCATCATGTGGTCCCCTCAGGTGTCTGTGGGCCCTCGGGTGGTCCCTACACGTTGTCTACGTGGGTTGTCCCTGCAGGTGTCTGGGGGTCTTCAGGTGGTCCCTGCAGGTGTCTGTGTCCCCTCGGGTGGTCTCCGCAGGTCCCTGCTGGCCTGCAGTACCAATCATGTGGGGAAAAAAAATGTTGCTAACATTTAAAAAAAAACCCCCCACCCCCCCCCCCCCCAATACATACAGTACCATAGTGGACAAAATAACTATTATCCAGATATGGATAATAACTAATTTGCCCATTATGTAATCAAGCATTAGCCAGCCAGCATAAATAAAGTAAATAATATATTCAACTTACCCCTGCCATCATGAAGGGCAACCTCATCAGCATACTGCAGATCCATGTCCAACGTTGCCAGAAAGATTACAAGAAAAAATACAATCTAATGGCCCCTAACACCTTAATCATCTTAGTGGTTAATAACAACCGCTATAGTAATTAAGGGTTAACCCACCCTCCCCTACTACCCACCCGGGAGGCCTAAGCACCAACCCCGGGACCACTATTCATACCATACCTATACAGATGCAGCCACCAGTATTAGATCACTTGCATTGGAAAATTTGGGGCAATCACCCCGTAAACTGCAACATTTCTGTGAGATTTCTGTAGCCAGATTTATGGCCCATCGGATTAACACAGCGGGGGGTCCCTCTAGTCCCATTCAAACCAAATGTGACTGAAGGGACCCCTGCTGTGTTAATCAGATGGGCCATTAGTCTGGCAGCAGAATCTCACAGAAATGTTGAGGCATGTTGAGGCATTTACTGTGAGGTACCTTCGTTTTTACCCAGGCAAGTGATCGGATAATGGTGGCTGCATCTGTGTAATATGGGCATTATAGGCCACTATAGCAGTCAATGGTCACCCTAATAAAAAAACATGAAGTTCAAAAATACACAAGCACCTAAACACCCCAAGTCAACAAATAAAAGCACTAGCCAACCAATCAATTAATTTATTGTATTGTATTGTATGTCTTTATTTATATAGCGCCATAAATGTACAAAGCGTGTCTCAGTAGTAATACATGTTGTAATCATATAAATAACCAATAATATAAATAACAGGTCATGGGAATAAGTGCTTCAAACATAAAAGTAACATAAAAGTAGCTCTGAGGAGCTTACAATCTAATTGGTAGGTAGGGGAATGTATAGAGACAGTAGGACGGAATTCTAGTAATTGTGTCTGCAGGGGGCCAAGCTTTATGTATCATGTGTCCAGTATTATCCGCAGTGCTAACACTAACCAACAAAACAATTAATTAATAAAACCACCAGGCAACAGACCAATTAAAACCAGTAGCCAACATAATAAATAATTAAATAAAAACACTAAATAATGAGAACATGAAATAAAAATAAGCCATACAAATTACAAACAATTGAATCCAAACAATAAACATAAATAGAAAATATAACAGTCAATTGAAAATATGCATTTGCCAAAAAATGCATTGGCTATCACTGTATTTATCTTTTTTTTTTTGTTAAGGTTGTGACGTCATCTCCAAGAGAGGTACGTCACATCTTTAAGACAACATGACTATATCACATGGTATTAGAGCCAATAGGATTGAAGACAATTCCATTGGTTGCTGTACCATGTGATAGGTTACATTAGATGAAAAGGATGGGATGTCACTTTAAGGGATGATGTCACATCCTTTTGAACTAATGAACACAATCCCATTGGCTGTAATACCATGTGATATAGCCATGTGGTTTGAAGGATGTGACGTATCTCCCTTGGAGATGACATCACATCCTGAAAAAAAAATAGAGAGGCGGGCATATGTAACAGCATACAATTAGATTGGAGCTGCACGAGCTGACCATAATATGGGACATCACAGGTCATATATAGGGCCTGTACATCTCATTTCACCTCAAGAATTCGACGAGAGAACATCCTGTTCTGGATTTACCATGGGGTTTTGGATTGACAGATAAAGAAAGAAGATTAAAGAAAAGAAGAAAGTAATGACAGATGAAGTAAGAAGACGGTGATAGAAGATAAAAGAAAGAAACCTTGTATTACCTGTTCCGGATCTTCAAGGTGGATGGCGTTGGATTGACTTTGATGACGTCGCACTACGAGAGATTCCAGAATGTCAGGAATCAGAGGGACAATGCTTCTAAAGGTAAGAAAAATATTCAATGTATGTGTGACAGTGAGGGGGTAACCAGGCTCACTGATAAAGTTCAAGCCCTCTTGGTTGCCTCTGAGTCACGTGGTGGGGTTCTAGAGTGTCAGCTCTTGGACCTGGCTGTCATGTATGTACTACTATGCATTGTATGAAAATATGTGACAATAAAGAATGTATGTGTTTTTGCCTTTCCAGGAGTGCCAGCAAGCAGGAATTGCTAGTCTATGAGTTTCAGGGTGGGTTTCACTGAGAAATTATTTACAGATTGTGGTTATGTAGCGGGGTTCCAGAGTTACTAGATACCCCAAAGATGTACCCGAGCATCAGGTAAGATGCTCGGCTACATTGAAGCATAAGGCTCCGGTCAAACTCCTATCCTGAAAAGTTCTTACAGCTCACCGCCAGGAGTCCCTACTTCAGCACAGACCAGAGAGGTAAAAAGGGGCATAGGGATTTGTGTATCCCGGGTATAGTCAAGGGTCCCTAGTTTAGGGGAGTCCCCTACAGTATATGCCCAAACCCCAGGACCCATTTTAGGGGTTCGGGGTATCTCCAACTATGTATAAGGTTGCAAGAGTAAAATTATTTCTAAGTCCAGCTTCGGTACAATTGAAGCAACCCTGAAAATGAACCTAAGCATTATTTGAAGCAACTTTTATTTAAACTTCTTATACGAAGGTCTAGGAGCTCTGAAAATGAACATGAGCATCTTTTCAGTAGGTCCTAGGGGATAAGGGACTTAGAAGAATTTTGTATGATTTTTATTAACATGGTGTATATCAGTGGATATGTATATGCCCTGTATATGAACTGGGGAATTTCCAAGCCCATGGTTCTGAGAGACCAAATGTCCACCAAGCTTGGTGTCACTGTGTCTTGAAAATCTCAGAGTTGCCAAGGTGGTATGGTGGGCGGAGTACCAGAGTTACACTCAAGTACCCACATCCTGACATGAATAAGGGCTATCCGGCAACCATTTGCCCAGCCCCAGACTCTGAGGAGCCCGGCACAATGTGGGGTTCAATATCCTAAGTGTCAGAGGTGCAAGGTTGGCACATGCCCCTTAGCAGAATTTAAATCAGAAACTACAAGCCGAAAAGCGTACCTGACGTTTGTACTATCTCCCGGTCAAGGGATTTTGGCATCTCCGGAGCAGATACAGCGGTGGCGTCTGGTAACGCATGCCGAGTCGAGTTCAAGGACTTTTGCGGGTACATCCCGGTCAACCAAAGACTTTGTTTTAAGGACTATCTGAGATAGGAAAGGTTAGGTTTTTTTTTAGCCCAGATCCCCCAGTAAGTGTGTTTCCCTCTGTATAATTGTAATCCACTGTGCTACGTCTGTTTCAATGGAATAAATAACAATTTGTTTTACTCCCTGGTTTTGCTCAATGAATTATCCCGGTTTAAAGATGTAATTGCCTGATCTCCCGTGACAGTAAGTAATTGTATTTTTATGGGTTTTTTGTTTGTACAGTATTTGTTTCTTTTAATGTTTTTCATTGTCCATTGATTGATAATATACTAATCTGTGCCCGTATAGGGTACAGATAAATAAAGTGACAGACAATGCATTTCTTGGCAAATGCTTGTTTTCTATTGATTGTTATTTTTTCAATTTAGTTTATTGTTTGGATTAAATTGTTTTGAATTTGGATGGCTTGTTTTTAGTACATTTTAGGATTGGTCAGCATTTTTAATTATTTATTAGTTTTGTTGGCTACTGGTTTTAATTAATGAATTGTTTTGTTGGCTAGTGGTTTTATTTGTTTAATAGTTTGCTTGGATAGTTATTTAATTGTATAGTTTTGGAATAACATAATTGTTATAATTTAGCTATTGTGATGATAGATACTTATTTGTGATGTGTGCTGTTATGCTATTTAGTTATTTTATTGTTGGGGTGTTTAGATGCCTCTGTATTTATGTGATGATTGTGTATTTTTGGCCTTAGTTATTTTGATTAGGCTGATCATTGACTGCTTTAGTGGCCTATCATGCCCCTATTATATGGGTATGATATACCACTATGCCAATAAATGGGTAGAGGGTGGGTATAGTGGTCCTGGGTGGGTGCTTAGGCCTCCCGGGTGGGTAGCGGGGGAGTATGGGAAACCCCTTAATTACTGTAGCGGTTATTAACCGCTATTGTGATTAAGGGGTTAGGGGCCATTAGATTGTTTTATTTCTTGTATTCTTTCTGGCAACGGAGGACATGGACCTGCAGGATGCTAATGAGGATGCCCTTCATGATGGCAGGGGTAAGTTGAATATTTTATTTACTTTATTTATGCTGGCTGGCTAATGTTTGATTAAATAATGGGCAAATGAGCTATTATCTATATCTGGATAATAGTTATTTTGCCCATTACTGTACTGTATGTATTGGGGGGGTGTATTTATTGCAATGAGGGACCACCCGAGGATCGCCAGACACCCACGGGGACAGCCTAAAAACTTTTGGACACCTGCGGGGACCACCTGAGGGCACCCAGACACCCACGGGGACCACCCAAGGACCCTCAGACACCCTTGGGGACCACCTGTGGACCCCCAGACACCCTTGGGGACCACCCGAAGGCCCTCAGACAGCCATGGGCACCACCCAAGGGCCCCAAGACACCTGCAGGGACCACCCAAGGGCCCACAGACACACACAGGGACCAACCAAGGACCCCCATACACCAGTGGGGACCACTCGGGACCCCTGTGGGGCCCCTGGACACCCAAAAGGACCACCTGGAGGCCACAGACACTCACAGGGAGCAAAGGGGACCCCCGCCTGCCTCTGCAATCAATCCTGTGCAGAAAAAAATAAAAATGTTTTATGTGGGGGCACAGGGGGTGGGGTGTATATTGATGGTTGTACATATTGCAATGTTTATTGGGGGTAGAGGGGGTGAGTGAAGGGCCAAGTACCCACTTCACTCACCCCCTCTGCCCTCAATAAACCTTCAATTGTTCCTTAACCCCTTCATTGCCTTAGCGGCGATCAGCTAAGTTAATGAAGCTGCTTTAATGTAATTTTAATATAGAGAGTGCGGAAGCAGGGGGTATCCTGAGCTGAAGCGCTTTGATTTATGCCTCAGCGACCCCCTGCTTCCCGAGTTACAGGCCCTGGTATGGGGCATCGGGTGCCGGTATCACCGCCATTTTTAAATCATCCGCGTCACGTGACCGGGGGATTTAAATATTGAAGGAGATACCGGCACCCCAAAACTGGGCCTGTAACTCAGGAAGCAGGGGGTCCCTTTATGCTGAAATCAATGCAGTTCATCTCAGGAGACCCCCTGATCCCGCACACTATTAATAATATTTACATTAAAGCAGCTTCATTACAATTGCAGAACAAATTACTTTAGTTAAATTTTTTATTTGGGTTTTAATACAAGTCTTAATACAAGTTTTAATACAAGTAGCAGGGGGTCTCCGGAGCAGAACTTTATTAATTTGAGGTCCGGGGACCCCCTGCTTCCTGAGTTACAGGCCCTGTTATGGGTTGCCGGTATCTTCTATGCATTTAAATGTCCCACGTCACATGACCATGGGAATAAAATGCATAGGAGATACCGGCACCACATGGGCAAGCTTGATGGCCCATGACATGGTAAACAGGAGGGGGCCCTCCACCACAGCTGACTCTTGAGCCTGATGGAAATTATCTCACCCTCACCAGTATTGTACTCAAACTTCCACCCAGGGTGGACACTGTATAGCTTGACAAGGAGCATCTTACAATGTATATCAATCTAATGTATACATGTGAAACTCTACACTACCTTGTCTATCACACATTACAGTATTATTTGTGAGTCACACATACAATACATGTGATGGGTAGTTCTAACAATAAGTTAGACGTCACATGCTTAAAATAAAGATCTCATATTATTCAAGTTTACTGTACTACAGGTCATGTCTTACACATTACAGCCAATAAACAATAGCTACTAGGAAAATGTAAATTGGAAACAATGTGGGGACCTTTTGTGACCCCTCCTCCTTAGTTTCAAGCTTCCCCATCACACTTCTATTTACAGAAATCAGTACAGTAGGTCCTGGTACACACATGGGAATGAGTAACCTAATTAGAAATGTCTTCCACCAGGAGGGAAGTGGAGATAACCTCTGCGGTTGCATCAAGCATAGAAAATATAACTATTTCCTCTTGCACTTTATTTATTAGATTCTTTTCACTATCTTTATTAGGGCACTTCTGGTTTTCAACCAGTTTTAGCTGCACTGTAGCTCATACATGGCACATGCGGTGCTTCTTGTTTTTTTCCCTGTAAACACGACATACATTTCACATTTCACGCATCCCATGCTGTTGGCTATAGTGTTGCTGTGTTTTATCTACTCTATGCAGGGGAAAAAATGTTTAGGCTTCCAATTATTCTGCAATTATCTGTTGATTATACCTTCCAATTATATAAAAAAATGTCTTTATTAATATACACTAAAATTAATTTATTTTCATGTATAATTAATAAAGGTATTTTAAAAATATAATTAGAAGGTTTAATCAATTGACAATTGCAGACTAATTGGAAGCCTAATAGCTTCTCAGTTAGGCTAATTGTACCAATGTGTATATAAATGAGCGGAACTGAATAGCTTACATACTGTACTTGTATACACCTGACGAAGTGCAGAGACATTGCACGAAACGCGTTGGAAAAGAGACATTGAGAGATTGATGCCACCAAGGAACGGAGCAAAAGAGCACCAAACAGAGAAAGTGAACAGGAGAGAGCCAGCGGGTAAGACAGGCTGGAGTGGCAATCCGAGATGCCACCCACCGACACTTTCCATACTGCTCAGATTCTGAGAGACACCTCGCGGGCTACAATACTGATGAGCTGGCTTTGAAAGTTGAAACATTGTAAGTGCAACAGGTTATACTTTTTTAAATATATTTCAAAGAATATACTACACTATGTGGCTCTTTCTGTCTATGCTTCTTTTTTGCAGTCACTTTTACCTAAATGATACTGTGGCAGATATACTTCTTGATGTGTTTCTGAATGGTAAATAATTCTTAATGTGTATCTCGGTGTGACACTTATTACGTTTTCAATGGAAAGTGCTAAGAGCCATAACCCAATAATATATTATAGTATCACTTTTGTCATTCTTTTTTCATTACAGGCTATATAGAGAAATGATGTTCGGATAATCATGCTCTGTCTGTGACTATCAGCAAGTTTAGGTGTGACCTATTTATCGTTATTTCCCTGTGTTAACATGAACAGAGGTTCGTGGACATGCGATGTTAGAGACACGATATCCTACTGGTTAACTCAAGGGCATCGTAATGTTACTCACGTTAGTGGAAAGGCGTTAGAAGTATAGTCACGATAATTGTGGGTAACATCCCAATAGATAGCTTAATGGAGCTTTGTGACTCTTCCACCATGAAGTCACATACTGTACTTGTATTTTCACTGTACAGATGCAGCCACCAGTATCCGATCACTTGCCTGGGTTAAAACTAAGGCATCTCACAGGAAATGCCTCAACATGTCTGTGAGATTCCTAATGGCTCATCGGATTAACACAGCAGGGGGTCCATGCTGTCACATTCAGTCTTAATCCGATGAGCCATTAGGAATCTCACAGAAATGTTGTGCCATGTTGAGGCATTTACTGTGAGATTGCCCCAGATTTTCCAAGGCAAATGATCTGATACTGGTGGCTGCATCTGTAAATTCACTTATTTAGTTTGCAGGTATCAGGAACAAACAAAATATTCTCTCTGCTCGTGGCTCTGGTTCTTGCCTGTGTAATGGTTGAAATGTTTTAAGTAAGGTTAGGTGACTACTGAGAGGAAACATACTGCAGTGTGGTTATACAGGAGTAAACTAATATGTTGCTTATTTGGAAGCAGTTTGATTCCGCTCAGCACTAACCACCTGAGCATAGCCTCCTCATAAATGTGCTAATAGTTTATCAAAAAAGCTAAATTCATAACCCATTCAAAGTTTCCTGCTCCATTATAGAATTCAAGTTCAATGCGCTTTTCTGCTATTTTATTAACGCACATGTAAATCTAACGTTTGCTTTTTAACAATATCGGTTTCTTTGTACAGTATTTATGTTATCGTATATGTTGGTAAATGAGATACACTACACGTCTCAATAGATCTGCCTTCAGTGATTTCATTTCTTCAGATACTTAATGAGAATAAAAAGATGCAGACAATCAATTTTAACTGGTTATTCACACACACCTTTTTTTTTCTTCCTTCGATTAGCCACTATAAAATTGTAATTCAAATATCTAAAAATGATTTCAATTGTTAAGGGAATTGAGAGCATAAGACGTAGTATGAGAGTGACAGCTAAAGCAATGTCTTTTTAAATTGCTTTATTAGAACCTTCTGGGATTCCCATTGAATCATGTATATCTTAATCAGCCTTTAGATTGAGATGCTATGTTCTACAGGCCTATATCATTAATGTACAATGTACCAGCATCTACTCTTCCATGGGTTGACTTTATCTTCCATTACAGTAAGATAAGCTGTATAAATATGCATTTGCCAAGCAGAAACATACAGAAAAATAGAGGATGCTATAATACTTTTACTCAAAAGCCACAAAGCTTGTACAATAGTATTTGCTATATAAAATACCTTTTGTCTCATCCACTCACAAATAGTCGTCCTTCTGTATCAGTGGACAACTTCAGTAGAATTGGGTTAAATAAATACCCTTTAGTACTCGTAACAAATTAAGAGTGATTGGTAAGCTGTCGATATTTAGTCTATGCTGCGGTAGAAGAATGTTTTCTAATATCAGTGCCCTGTGACAGATTGCATATCTTGCATTGGATGTCTATCTCTTTGATGCATAGAGTAAGGGATTTAGGCCCATAATTACTAAATAGTTCTAATTCCTTCTGATGCCAGATGATACCTGTAACTGTAAACTGTCTTGAAGTGCTACAGGGGGTCTTACTAGCATTGCTTAGTAAGCATGGGTTCAAATGGATTAATGAATGCAAAAAATAAGAAAATAATGTTTGATTAGAGAAGAACATTTTGGTAAATCATATATTTATTTATTTTTGGTAACCAAAAAGGCACAATAGATTGAGATAGCCGTATGTTTGGTTTATAATTAGTATTGAAATATTTTGAAGCATTGTATAATATAAAATGTTACATGTTTTATAAGAGTTCAGAAATAAAGAATCTGAATTAAAATGAATAATAAGATAGGGCACAAGTGGTGGAATTCTAGGGCAAAATAAATGGTACCAGATGTCTAGCCAGGTCACCTGATGGCTACTATTCTGCCCTTGGGCTAGCAGTAAACCCTGGTACAATCAGGTTGCCAGTAGTTGCTATGGGGTTTTCCCCCTCCAAGGAGCTGCGCTTGAGTGACAGCGGGAGGCGGTGACATCAGGCCTGGGCATGACAATCATGAGACAGACCTGGTGCCCTCCTTCTGGCTGTACTTAAGCGCAGTACCGCCCTAAATTTGTTAGTTGTACCACTGAGGAAGGCAGGTCACACAGTGGAAAAGCTGAGATTGAGCTTTCTCCAGTCCTCTGCCCTCCAGGGGAGAGTGAGTGTGGACCATAACTCTGCCTCTGCTAGAGAGGCAGGGAAGAGCTAGGATGGCTGCGGGGGCCCTTGGCCTGTAGTGACGGTCCAGAGGCCATCCTTCAGTGATAGCTTTGAGACTGCATCGGGTAGAAGCCTGCCATTGTTCTTCTACTGTACAGAAGAGTTATAAACTGTTCCTGTTTGCATATACCTTCTGCCTGGTGCGTGACCTTACTGGGGGGAGGGAGGAAATAGTTTTACCATGGGAGATCGCCTTCAGTTCCTGGAGCCTACGGCCGATGGAGGTGCTGCACTGCTAAAGAGATATGTGGGGTATGAACCCCAGAAGCCTAGTCCTGTGTCCCAACTACCATTGGCGGATGAGTCAGCCCTCCTGTTACCAGCAGGTATCATGCACCACACGACCAGTAATGGCCAAATCTCCCACTGGGTGGAGGAAACACTGTTACAGATGTAAATACTATTAATTTAAATAGGATATTTTGCCTTGGTACATACTCTGGCACATATTTTTTTTGCCCTGAATTTCGCCCCTTGTGTCCTAATATATAATAGCCCCCTAACTTAACATTACTTTTTATTTAGATTCCCTCTTTCTGTAACTCTTATAAAAATGTAACATTTTGTATTAAAAAAAGCTTACAAATATTTTGTTTTGTTCACCACTTTTACCTAAAAGCTGCCGTTTTTTGTTGCCCTTTAACATGTGCATCTTTGTGGAACGTCACCCCCACCCCTTCCCACGTCTTGCACTGTATGTTGCATAGTTGCAATGCTATGCTGCTTAAAACGTTATGTGTGCTTTTTCTATTTTTTTCTATACTTTGTTGACTTATACGGCGCGTTGCCTAGCAACGTTGTATCAGGAACTAATCTGGCTGCAGTGGCTGCTCAGCTTTGTCTCACAGGTGTTGGGGGTAAGGTGAATTTTTTCAAAACCTAGGGGTACTTATAGTTGTTTGTGATGAAGGGTGTACTCCTCTGGCGGACCACCCAATTCTCATATGGCCGTGTAGTCTCAACCAGTCCCCATTACAAGGCGTGTGTGGTGGTGCACCTGCAAGTAACAGGAATCCTTGAGTCTCCCGCTTGGTGTTATTAGGGGATGTCATCAGGACAGGTAGCGAGGGTGGGGCTGCGAGTCCAACTTACTTCATGTGCAGCGTCTCCACCTCATCAGGATCTGCTTCCGCAGGGAGATGGTCTGGTGAGGAACTCCTTCTTGGTGTGCCATCCCGTTGAGTAAGCTCACACTCACACAGTGGGGTTCTCGTTATCAAGGACATCTTTATGAATACAAGGGATGTAGCAGATGCTCCATGCAGCTGCCGGCTCTAGCCGACCTCTCTCGTGCTGTCCCTTTGCCAGGTACGCCCCTCCCGTATGAAGTGGGATTCCCTTTCTCCTAGGGAGATCACCGCTGTGCCAGGGTCCTGGACACAGTGTGGCGTAGACAGACTTGTGATCACTCTGCTACCGTAGTTTACTGCACTACGGGGCACAAAAGTGTTCCCCAATCCCTGTACCAATGCTCACTCTTCATCAACCACAACAACACTAACTGTCAGTGTTGTGCCCTTTACCAGGGGGCAGGCGGCATCTCTAGGTCATATCCAGGGAAGCAGAGCATACAGCCACTCCCCTCCTTACACAGGGCACCACACTAGGGTGTGAGGGAAAACCTCCATAACCACTGTTGGCAGGCCTGTAATTACTAGGACTTACTGCCAACAGGGAAGATGTATGCAGTCATTATTATGCATGGCTACATACTCCCCCTGGTTAATACCCACCGTCCCGGCTGGGACCTAAATTTGGTGTACCTTGCGCCAGGAAACACTGCAAAAGAACACGCAAATAACATAGCAAACATCATTACATGGACATAATAATGTAAGCCCATCACACTCACTGACCAGCAGGGAGCGCCAAAGAAAACAGCAGACCACTCTATTGGTTACTCAATAATAATGCCGAGGATCTGGCTTCTTCACCTCTCGCCCCGCGGCATCATGCACAGTCACGGTGTATTCCCGTGGTATCCATCGCTCATTGCAGTACACCACTTTGTGCATATACACACTGCGCCCTATCTTCCAGACCCGCATCAGTTGAGCTACCCTCTGCTCGGCCTGTATCCCTTTAATGGCTCCCCCTTTCTCTACGATATAGTATTGTATGTCAGTTCTGAGCCATCTCTCCCTATTCTCCTCTATCTCTCTCATTAGAGGTTCCGGGACATACGGGTAATCAAGCCCATGTGACTTCCTATATTTGGCCGCAATAGCCCGTTCAGCTCTGCAAACCCTGGTTAAGCTGTTTTGACCAGCTGCCCCGGGCAACACCCATGACAGGGGCTCATCAATTTCTACCGGGTCATCCAACCCTGCGGACCCCTTAGGGATAATAAGGCCTGCCTGGATACGATCTCACCTTACCCTTAGAGCCCTAAGGTATGACTCGTCGTCAAAGTCACCGGCAGCCCACCAGTGATCAACCACCCCCTCCCTCTCTAAAATAAAGCGGGTGCGGTCAAACCATGATACATACCCCTCGTACAACGGGGCCCACCACCTAGTCTCCTTCCGTTCTTCGGAGCTAGGGTCTATAACCTCTTCTAGGGACTCCTCATCAGGCCCACCCGAAGATACCCCTGACGTACCCTCAGATCGCCCCACTTGGCTCTTACTCTGTGACCAGTGTCCGCCTTCAATACCCAGCGCGCTATAACTCTCGCTGGCCATCGACCCACGTCGAGAAATCCTCCCTCCACCCTCCGATCCATCATCGGACGTTCCCCAGTCCAGGCTTCCAGTCCGTTCTTGGATAGGACCCCGGGAATCCCCTGACAACCCTAAGCTAGAACTGGACCCGAATGAAATAGTGACGGGTACAGGGGCTTTAGCTAGGGCCTTGGGGCTAACCTTGGGTGTGGACGGGGTTTGGGGACGGGACCGAGCCGTAGGTATAGGCAGGGTTACGACCTGCTCCCCAGCAATACCTGTCTCTGCTTCGGCACAAAGTCTCTCTTTCTCACCGGCAGTTGAACTCCTCACTCTCCGACTCGAGCGCCCATTCCGTCGGGCAGGAGGTGAACGACTTCCGCTGCTCGACCGCAGAGGCGCGATCATCTCCCACTCGATGCCGCTCTGGTCATCCGGAATCACCTCCGCACACGCACGTGCTGCGACGCCATCTTGGGGTGGATCCCCAATCGGGATCTCTTCCTCCACGAGGACATCCGGCAATGCCCGTCTGCTGCGCGATCCAGTCTGGCTCTGGACTCGCTCTTCCTTCTCCTCCACCCCCTGGGTCTGCGACAGGCACGGTGTCTTAGTACCTCGCAGGGTCGGGGTGGATCGACCTCCGTCCGATCCACTAGTCACCACGGCAGTGGGACTCCGGCGATCGGGTGGTCGCGGTACTGGAGACACTCGACTCCGTGTCTCCACACCACGAGGAATTGCATCCCTCCATGGCCTACCAATGGTATGATAGTCTCGTTTTATGACTGTCTTACTCGCCAGCCTTGCACACTCCTCGTCCGAGGATTCCAGTTTGCAATTCGGCCGAGGCATCCCAGTAGGAGACCGGCGATGGGCTCCTCGGTGATCACCTCTCCGATGGCTGGGTTTCTCCGTCGGAAGCACCAATGCTGACTCCGACTCCACGGGACTTGCATTCTTGTTCCAGAGAGCTCCCGGCTGCTCTTCTATCGGCATCGGGACATTTCCGGTCACTCCCACAGCTTGCACCGGTACGAATGTGGTCATGGGCCACATGTACTGCAGTCCCCAGTGGGGGCATCGGGCCTCGCTGCCCACGGCTCCGCCCGGCAGTCTGCACTGCAGGCAAAGACACGCCACAGTCTCCACACCCTCCACACGGATCACCAGGAAGCCTCCTGGAGCCGAATAAGGGTGAGTGGAAATCACCGGACCCTGGTCCACTTTGTCAGCAGCTTTTACCAGCGGAGGCACTCATCTCAGAGGTCTATACTGGTCAATGGCTCTTCGCAACTGAAAGGCATGGGCTGATGTAGCAACCCTTCCTCCCATTTTCTCTGTCGACATCCGGTGGAACCGCAAACCACTCCCCCTGGTTGAAACTAGGGGGATGTCTCGTAGACTTGTAGGCTGACCCAGCACAGGTGCGGAGTGAGTCATAGTCCATGAGGGCGCGGCTCCAGCTTTCTCGCCAAACTCCCCATCGGGGTGGAGTTTTCTCGTTGGCGCCAATCCTGGCCAACAATTAGCAAACTGCAAAGTTGCAAGACTTTCTGCAGCATGCCCACGCGGTGCCCCGGGAACGCGGGAACCGCCATCTTGGTAAGCATTGTCTTTTCTTTCATTGAAGGCAGCGTCTGGCTGTTTGTTAATTGGGGTATAACAAAGTCCATTTCGTTCCTCCCATCTCGCAAGACTGTCGTCCTCACTATTCTCGGGGGTATCTTCCCGAGAACATAGGCAGGACAAACACGGCGCAGCCACGGCTTTCACGCCATTCCACAACAAGCCCACAAAAGTCTCTTCTGTAGCCTGTTCTTCACCCACGCACAGTTCATATGCGTGTTCTTCCTCTGACCGCAATCCTGGACCTTCTGCTCTGTGCAGATCCTCCATTCCGACAGGTCTCTCCTTCTCGTTGAACACTGCGTTCCTATACATGGAGCTCCGCTCTGCGGGGCAGCTACCACATCCGTACAATAAACATGCCTTGTGTACCACCTTGTGTACCTAATGTAGATCCGACTCGTGTTTGCACTACCTCAGGCTAGGCTCACTCTTTCTGTGTCTACTGTAACACGTTCCTCCAGTCTGTGCTCCTTGGTAAGTGGTCTGGAATGGAGACTAGAGTACTCTGGCTCTTCCATGCAGTACTTTGGGCGTCGACCTACTTTTGGCTAGCCTAGTGCGGACCCGTCCAGAATTCCTGCTCTCAGTTACCAGTTTACCCCTTCAGGCGTCCCCCGCTAGCGCTACCTCAAGGCGACTAGGACAGCAATAGCCCCCGGCTCCAGACTCACTAACCCATAACGGATCCCAAGGCGTCTTTGCGGCATGCAGCTCCAGCATCTCCCTGACTACCCCTGGCTCCGTCCCACGCAGCACAAAGTGGCAGCAGACACTTTCCCTGTTTCCTATTGTGTGCCTAGCAAAAGCCTGTCCTGTTAACAGGTATCTCAGCAGCTCCCTCCATTGTAACGGGTGTATCCCTCTGGCCTGACCCACCCAATCTCATATTGGCCCGTGTAGTCTAACCAGTCCCCCATTACAAGGCGTGTGTGGTGGTGCACCTGCAAGTAACAGGACTCTTGAGTCTCCCGCTTGGTGTTATTAGGGGATGTCATCAGGACAGGTAGCTGAGGTAGTGGGTGCGAGTCCAACTTACTTCATGTGCAGCGTCTCCACCTCATCAGGATCTATGCTTCCGCAGGGAGATGGTCCTGGTGAGGAACTCCTTCTTGGTGCCATCCACTGTTGAGTAAGGCGCATCTCTGAGGTCACTATCCAGGGACTCAGAGCATACAGCCACTCCCCTCCTTACACAGGGCACCACACTAGGTTGTGAGGGAAAACCTCCATAACCACTGTTGGCAGGCCTGTAATTACTAGGACTTACTGCCAACAGGGAAGATGTATGCAGTCATTATTATGCATGGCTACATGATAATCATTTGTAAACGTTACTGCTTTCTTATTGCTCTGATGTACTAAATACAGCAGCCGTTTTTTGAACTACATTTAAAGTCTCCTGTGTGCTACCTCTGTCCTCAATTTCTACTACATTTATGTGGATCCCGCCTTCAGACGCCGGGGTCAACAAAGGGTGAGCAACAAGGAGGAAAAAACTGTTTATTATTTATATCTTTAAGGATTGGTATGCCAAGTATATACCTTCATTATAACCCCCTTTCACTGGAATGTTAATGAGTCAAGAGGACACGAAGAACTGTTTGTTCACAGCTGCATTGAAAATCAACCACCCCAGTGTACATCTGCGTTGCCCCAAAGGCGGACAGCCTTTGGTGCAGCCAAAGGGCAGCCGAAGGATGTGAGCAGTTTGCTGATACTGCTGCGGCCGAGTTTATTTGAGCATTTGCCCGGTCTCGGCCGCAGCAGTAACCAGGCGCGCACCGGGATGTGCCTGGCGCGCGCCGAAGCCGTGGAGGAGCGCCCTCCGATCGGGGCTTTCTCCCTCCGCTCGCCGGGTCCGCCGGGTCCCCCGGAACCCCCTGCCGCCGTCCCCCACATCGCGGGACACCAGGGCTCCCTCGGGGAGCCCTGGACGCGCGTGCAGGGGGCGCAGGCACGCCGATGACGCGTGACCGCGCGTCAATGACACGCGGCACGCCGATGACGCGCGGCACGCCGATGACACGCGGCACGCCGAGGGAGTGCGGCTAGCATGACGGGGCATCCCCCGGCTTGCGGAGCTAGCCGCACTCAAATAAAATGTGCCGCCTCTGTATTAAAGTGATGTATTGTCAATCTGAAACTCACAAACTCTTTATCCCCTATACCCAATTTTCCAACTCTATCTGTCCATGAAATGTCTGTGAATTCACTGAATAACCCTGTTCTTTAATGTAACCATGAATTGTTATAACTCTGTGCCAAGGACAAACTTGAAAACGAGAGGTAGCTTTCAATGTATTACTTCCTGGTATTTTTTTTTAATAAATAAAATACAATTCACACCGTGATAAATAATTAGCTAAGTTGCCGATGGATCCGTTCTCCTGTGATCGATCGGCAACGATTCAGCTCGGGGGTTTACTAAATGGCTGCAGAGGAGTATTGACTCCCTATCTGTGACTTTGTAAATGGTTGCTGTAGAAACCAATAAAAGGCTTGTTACATTATAATTCATTAAAAAATGTCATTCAGAGTTGTTAAAAAAAAATCCTAGAAGTATTTTCTCATAGTACAGAACTGATTTCTTAAAAAAAACAGACATGTAGGATTTTGCTTGGTCTGCAGCTTTAAAACATCTGCCCCAGTGATTTACAGTATTAAACGCATACAGAGCATAAGAAATAATTAAAACGTTTACAACACATTGCATTATCCTAGCAAAATTAAAGCCAAATAAAGAAAACTAATAATATAACAAATGTCTCTGGTCTAGAGTAATACCCTGCTTTTATAGTTTTCATGTTGTTCCCTTTCTTTAACAATTTTTTTTTTGCTCCAATATAAGAAATACACCCTAAATGTCAAAATATTGCATATCTCCCCCCAAGCTGTTATAAAAGTGCTCCTTTAATTCCGTCAAGAACATCTATTCTGTAATTCTTCTCTTCCTGTGGATTAGAACATATTGTAACTGTACGTTACATGTACTAATAAGAACCATTCATAGCCGGATTCAACGTCTGTAAGAGCATCAAGCCTACAGTACAGTATAAAAATATATTATAGAAAGCATCTCGAACTTCAGCTCTCTTATAAATGGAGGAGAAGGACTAACTCAATTATCTTTTTAGCCAGAGCAACACAAGTCACAGCAACTTTTGAGGCTGTCCGTGAAAAGAAAAGTCTTATAAATAATTCCTGCAAGCATAAATAGTTAATGTTTTTCTTAGAAACTGAACAGTTTCTGCCAAATGTTCACAATTTTCCTATATCGGCCATAAGTAATTAATCAAGTCAGAATGAGCTGGTTTGCATTTAGGCCATACAGGTATATCACTCCGTTCCCTATTTTCTAGAGATCTCTAACAAGTAGAAACATGTCTTTAGTGTTATGTTAATATGTGTTACTTACAAGGACACTCGGCTATTACAGCCTTTTAAATTGGATCCACAGGTTAGTATACAGTAATGATTTCTGGAAAATCTCTTTTCCAAACCTTCAATGTATTTTCCCATTATCTTGTCAATGGTATAACAACAGAAGTTCATCAATGTCATTTTTTATGTATGTCCTGGTACACAAAATTATAATATTGCTTCAATTAATTTATCGTCTAACTACTTTTACAACCACATTTCTCATTGATTGTCACAGGCTCTGTTGATGCAAAACAGCTTCTTCAACAGGAAATCGCAGCACACTGTAACATCTCTCTAAGGCCTAGAGATGTGAGAAACAGGTGAAATTAGACCCTTTTTTAGAAGACGTAGCAAAAAGTGACCGATTTTCCAAAATTCGCAAACCATGAGGCTAGTTGAGACTGAGAGAGAGACAATATTCAATAAGAGCCTAAGGCCTGGATTCACTAAGCTACATGACATTGGCGATAATGTTATGCGTGACATTAAAAAAAACCATGTGATAGTTCTTCCAATTTAACATTGTATTTACCAAGAACTATATATGTGCGGTAATTCTTGGCAGTGATGCAGGAAAACCATGATAGTCACTTTTGTCATTTCCTGCACAACCGCACAATCTGCATATAGACACAATATATGTCTACCTTGGGGTAATGTTATCCAAATAGCCAGTGGTTGACAAATAACCAAAAAATCTACTCGCCACACAAAAAAATCTATTCGCCACCTAGTACCAAACGTGTGCTGCTTGGGCCAATATTTACTCGCCCGGGGGTTAAATCCACTCGCCCGGGGCGAGCAAATGTATAGATTTGTCGAACATTGCAAATAGCTACATTATCCCATGACAGACAATTAGTTTAACCCCAATGATCCCTGATGGTCTTCCAATGTATAGCAAGGAAGGCCTTAAGGCACCAAAGGGGTTAACATACTACATAAACACCCTGCCACTATACTACCTATCCCTCTCCCCTAGGTAAACCAAAGAGGATAGTAAGGCATTGCTTAGCAATGCAGAGAGTAATGGGTGAAAACGGAGCACAGCCAGCAATGTAATGGAAAAATTAGATATCCAGGGCAAACTCAAAAATATTGATGTATTTGCAAGCTCTTAAAGAATGGCAGATGAAACGCACCTACGCGTTTCGTGCACTTTATCGCCTTTATCATTACATTGTTGACTGTGCTCCGTTTTCGCCCATTACTTCCTGGATATCTTACTTCACGGGTTGCACAGCCTGGATGTGCTGGACTGTCCTTTGACCAATCTGACAGGTAATGGGCAATAGCCCTTCATGTTAATTACTCTGTTACAGCAATTATCAATATACTTTTATGCCTAATTGGGAATATATTGTGTGCCACATTATGTGGTTGTCAGGTGGACACCACTAGGCGCATATCCCACTCTGGTGCCCTATATAAGGAACTTTGTCACTCTGGACACTCATTACATTATCCGGATATTGATGGACAAACATATTCATATTTTTGATATTTTGGATAGAGTTTACATGCGATTATGAGCACCATTTCTCACTCAAATATATTGCTTATCAATGACTTACTAAGCAATATAGCCAACAAGGGGTTAATCCCAACCTCCATACCCTGGGGGGCCTTACAATATCCCCAGGACACCTACCCCCATCACTCACGAACCCACACTACCCTATTACCATGAGGCCTTACAGCTCCTTGTCTATGGAAATGATTTAGAGACCCATTAGCCAATGCTGGCTAATAGGACTCTAGGCCATTAGTGTACAAACATAAATTAAACATAACATTTAAAAGATTACTTTTCTATATATATATATTACACACACACACACAACAAACACACACACACACACACACACACACACACACACACACACACACACAGTGGTTATTAACCCCTTGAGTTCCAGCGATGGTACCTAGCCTTCCCCACCCGCATGTTTTTTTTTCTCCATAAATTCAATATTCTCACCCCACTGAAGTGTTATGTGAGGGTGCGACCCTTATATAGTGTCTTTCGCCATTGTGTAACGTGTGGTACCCAGTCATATGGTAAATTAATCAGATTTTATACATTTTGCCCCTCACCCTCTATTACAAAGAGAGGACTGTGTAGTGGTCCAATATCTTGTAAGGCAACATGTATTTGTAGACATGAAGAAATATTAATTGATCAGTCAAGGCCATTTATTGATCGCTTTTGCACTCTGCTTCCACATACACTGACATATCAAATGACCTTTCATATTATTGCATAGTCTGTGCTACATATTATCTTTATGGTATTACATTTATGATAGTAAAACAGTAGTTATAGCTCATACTGATTAAACCTACATTTTGAATTCTTCTTATTCTCTTGATCTTGTTTACCTGTGTGCTTACAGTGTTTGGTTGTCAAATAAAAAAGAATTGCCTATACTGTCAGTTATGTATAAAAATATTACAATACTACAGATGCAGTCAGATTTATTCTTGCCCTGCCCCGTACTTGAGCGGGTGAACCTCAGACCAAGTGCAAACTGATCACTGCCGAGTGCAGAGCAGGGGGAATTGGCCATCAGGATTAACACAGGAGGGGTCCCTGCTTCTGAATGGGATTCCTGCTGTGTTAATCCTCACTGGCTTCACCAGTCTGTTAGAGCTGCGCAGTGAGAGTAGACAGAAGTGGCCCCTCTCTCTGGGCATCTCTAAGGGCTGTTATATAATGTGTGCGCCCGTGCATGCACGCGTGCCTATGCAAAGGCGCGTGCACGTGCCGCACATGTTTTGTGAGTATACTGTGCGTGACTGCATGTGTGTGTATGTACAGAGGCGGCACATCTTATTCTAACACTTCCCGCACGGCTGGATGCGTGCGGGCAGCGTGGAGACGCGGCCTGTCCGCGCGTCACTGTGACGTCACTGTCACGTGCGCGCCCGGCTTCCCTGGCTTCCCCGGCTTCCCCAACACCCCTGAAGTTTGAAGTGAGGTAAGCGGGGGTACGGGGAAGCAGATGGGGCGCAGCAGGAGCAGCCAGGGGGTCAGGAAGGGGGCACAAAAATGCACGCGAGTGGAGGGGGTGCACAGAGGAGATGCGGCTGGCGCCCGGTCTAATTTCAGCGCCAGCCGGAGTAAGCCACGGTCAACCGGCGGCTTATGTTAGATTAAGCTGTGCCGGGACAGTATGTGTGTGTGTGTGTGTGTGTGTGTGTGTGTGTGTGTGTGTCGCAAGCGCCACCATGTGTATTTTGACGGCATTGCAGTATTGTAACCAGCCGGAATAAAAAGCTTAAATTCCGGCCGGAAAATAACGCAATGCACTCTGGCAGAAAACTATCAGAAACCTGAATACACCCGAGTATACCCGAATTCGCGGGATTAGCCGTGCTCGAATAAAGTGTGTCGCCAGTGTAAATGCCGTGCACGCGCACGGCGCAGCAAGCGCAGGCACTATAGAACGGGCCTAACAGGCGATCGAGCTGCTTTTACTTTATTTTAATTACATATTTTGAAGAAGGAGGTCTCCGGAGATGAGCCCCATTAATTTCAGCTCCGGGGACCCCCTGCTTCCTGAGTTACAGGCCCCTGGTGCCGGGATCTCCCGCACGTTTAAATGTCCCGGTAACGTGTGCCATGACACGTGAGAATTAAACTTGCAGAGAGAGATACTGGCACCCCATACCGGGGAAAGCGGGGACTCCATGGTCTGGCATAGACCGGCAGCCTTTCATCTGCAGTTTCCTTGTGGAATACGGCTAAATAAATCTGGCTGCATCTTTAATTTGGAGTATATAATCAAGTATAATTTTGTGGACAATATCTCTTTCAAATATTCAGTTATTTCCGCCACACTCTACAGTATACTGGTCCAACAAGTAGAAATATTCAATTTATTTTTATCCCACTCTCTTGGGATTCCAATCAAATGACAATCTTCATTTATTTCAAAGTGGCATGTTGTTACCCAGGACCTTAGCTGCTTCTAAAGGTATTACATCAAGTGCTGTTAATTTTTATACGATAAACCATCATTTAATTATTAGTAGGTGTTAGAATATTATAAAAATGTATATAATAGGGACACACACAAAATATGGCCCACTGTCTCTTCTCCTAGTTCTGAAATTCTGCCTGGTCACAATACTCAAACGAGGCCCACTAACCTCTATAAGAAAACAGGAAAGCAGATACAGTAACATAGTTGGTAAACTGTGGGATTACAGCACGGAATGGGTTCAATACTAATTATGGATTGAATACTAAAGGCGGACATTTTCACTAGTGTTTTGGTTAGAAAAGTTTTTGTGTTTTGGTATTAACAATTTTTTTATGTTTTGGTTTTGCCAGAACTCTATTTGTTTTGGTTTGTATTTTTAAACAATTTTGATAAAACTCAAACTAAGCAGGAAATGCTGAAATAACATTATAAGTAATGAAACAAATGTTTACAATAAGTATAAAATCATAAACTAATTAGGAAACTAAAATACTATAACTGAAAAACTTAGATTTTTAAAATATTTTATCTTTATGCCAACCTACAGTATATACCCAACACAGGTGCTATTGTTAACAAACTGAATGGATTTACTTGTATACTAGTAGAGAGTAGAGCCATGTCAGGTGGTGGTATCTCTTTATCAATGTAGTATATATCCAACACCTTTAACCTAAGAGTGTTAGCCCAACTTTAACTGAATTGACAGGTACAGAGCAGAGAGATAGGTCAGATTGAGGTATCCCAACCTACTCTTTGACAAAGGGCTTAGCCCGAAACGCGTCAGAGTGGGTGGTTGCTCCACTGTGGGTGTCTCCCCTAGTTGCTCAATAAAGTAGTTTTTAACCTATGGTGTGCTGGTTCCTGTACTTTTGCCCTGCGCAGTGCTCCACTTTCCTCCCCAGAGGCTGTTCTTCTCCTGATCTTCTATCAAGTTGGATGCACGCTTGCACGGATCGCTTTCACTTAATACAAACAGTGAGTGTACTGGGTTACTGCCTGGCTGGTTACTGACTGTGTTACCTATATGTTCTGTGGCTTTATCTGAGTGTGGTTGGTTAAAAGGGGACGCTCTACCATTGGTATTTGTGTCTCCCTAGTACCCTATAAATCCCACTCTGTGGTTTAAGCCTGCTCAATTTGGCGGCCACATGTCTATGAACTAAAGGTTGGGATGACACTTCATGTCAGTACTCCTATTTAATACATTGGAGCAGCTTTAAAAGGATTTATACACCCAGGATCAGGATTGCTATTATCCGTTATATAAGGGATTTATTGGATGTTATATGCCATAAGCCTGTGTTTGTTTCTGCTGCACCGTGGATGGACTCTATGTCTTTTTTTTCATAGAATCCCAACCTAATATACTATAGACCCAGCACACAGGTAATCTAACCAGTGTCGCCGACAGGGGGGGAGAGCAAGGGCAGTTGTCCCAGGCGCGGAGGTTGTGGGGGGTCCAGCCGGTCAGCAAATGACTGGTCTTTTTCATCCTACTGGATATAGATCCAATGTTGGTTTTTCTCCCTCCTAATAGAGGTACATGAGAATTTTAATTCTAATAGAGGTATATTAGTATGTTATCTGGTAGTGTTAGGACCTGCAAACTGGGTCTGCCTTGACGTGGCTCGCAGGCTTACAATGCTTTGGCCAAAGGGTTAAACTAAATGATCCCTTTTCAAGAGAATATATAAGTATTTTACTGTGTATTTTTGTCATATTCGATGTACAGTAGCATTGGCTTTTCTTTCACTTGTTGTATACATTTGCCATGCTCAGTAGCTCTCCTTTTTGACACTTACTGTATATACATATATATTTTGTGGGGGCCTAGGGGTTCCTAAAATAAGCTTGCTGGGGTTCTGTATGTTGCATATTAAACTGTATTACAGTATGCTATGTTCTCCTTATGTTTTTTTCAGTATAGGAGGATTCCAGTGTGCAGTCATACCATCCACTCACAGCCATTTGGTCAATTGACCATCACAAACCAGTTGTGAGTGCATTTTTTTCACCAATTGAGAACTGCACTGGACTTTATTGTTCATTCTTATTTGCGCCTTCTTTTTTCTATTTATTGGGTTCAGGAAAGGCTGGGCACATGTGGATGGTTTTCGAATTCGGAGGATCCTCACCTGCCCATCTTCAGTAACCACACTTCCATCTAGCAATTCTGCTTTGTGCATTCCTTTTTTCCCCATAGATATTTCAGTATTCCAGTGCACTGACAACTATTACTGTATATGAGACTCCCAAACTAGTGAAGTGCTTTTTGACTGTGGATGTTACTCCATCTCTGTCTGTATGTGCTAATCATTTTGATTAGGTTTTCTGATTCATGATATGAATCTTCACAATTTCTGTCACTTTTTTCTTTTTGTATTCCAAAATACTCCAGTTTTGGCACATTTTGTTTTTGAAAAGTTCAATCTGGGGTTGTATACTAATTACGAGGGAGCTCCAAGATTTGTCTGCCACATTTCTTTCCTGAAAGCTAAACTATTTATCACAGTATAGATATTTGCCGTTTTTTATGCAGCATGATTTAAATAACAAGTAAAGGTTAATAATGATGAAGTGTTGGGTTTTATTGGTTTTGGATGTCTGGTGTATGCTCTTTGCTCACACTTTAGATACAGTATACATTAACTGTTGGTAATGGCACCTTTATTCCTTCAAATACATTATTCATAATACTGTATTGTCAGACACAACACCGTTATATATTGCTGATGCCAAGATGTATATTTGTCTTTAAGAATCTAAAAATATCCAACGACCTTCTACAATATAGTCAACTAAATTCAATTTACGCCAGTATTAGTTGACAAAGGGAAACAAACTCATATTGGATCCTGAGTTAACTAGTAAGGAGAGTGGAGTATGTGAGGTTTTTTTTTATTGCTATTTAATATCCTTTCAGTCTGTCGATAAGGAGTGAGATTATCAGGTGGTGTTTTTTCATGTGATTGAATCCCACCGTGGGGGAATCTGAATCATGAACTAATGTCTTGATTTGCACTTGGTAAACAAATAAAGATTTTCAATGGTGAGATAAAACTACTGCCATACAAGCCAACAGTCTATAGTGTTTTAGTATAGGTTCCAACAGCAGTAGGTACTTAAGTAGATTGTCACCTCTTCAGAATAGGAATTGCAGTAAATACTAGGAAGCTCATGTTAACTATACATATACAGTGTGCACATGGATTAATAAACAATTGCAATAAACAATTATTGCAATGCTCTACAGTACTAAGTAAATGTTTTAAACATCTCCTAACCAATTACATGTATCACCCTCCATGTTCTTCAACTATATCAATGCAGTTGAAGTCAACATTCACTATGCACAGAAATGTAAAAAAAAATAGATTATGGGTCATACTTACTATGCATCGCTAATCATAAACCACCTTCCGGAGTCGAAAGACACCTTTTGACCCATTCAAATAGGTTGCAAGGTTTCCATCATAGAATGCAAAAAGATGTTGACCGAGGTCACATAAGTCCCTTTTTAGCACGCACTCATGGTGCAACAATAATGAATAGTAGGGAGGATATAGTAATCCTTAGAGGAGCCTAACTGATGCCAATCACCTACAAAAGGCAGGGCTATATGGCGACAGGACGTCTAACCTGTTAAAATGAAAATAATAAATGTTTATTAGGATACCAATATGCCGAAACAAGTGAAAAGTATGTATAAGTGAGTTAAAACTTAGAATAAAATATTCCCCAAGCTGGGAGGTGCTAGTGCGGTTAGTGATAGTGCTGGCTAGTAATGACAGGGTTAAATGCACAGCGAAACAAACGCTCTTGTCACACTCTAATGTAGCCCTCCATAAATCACTATAAAGTAGCTGGATGGTAAATGGTGTCATACAATAAAGTTGCAAAATGTATCACTCAGTAATGATAGGACAAATAGGCAATAGTAAGCACTGTATGTATAACATCCATATAAATCACACCATCAACCACAGACAGCAGCTCAGTGTGATGTGTAACACACTAAAGTAGCAGGCTGAGTACACAGTAATACAACTATGTTGCAAATAGTACCAAGGGATCACAGAAAGTGAGTACCAGAGACAGGCTATAAGTAGCCGTGAATATGTTACGTACGTGCTCACCACAAACCTGCACCGGACCGCAGGGCTGAGGTGGGGATAGATATACACCGACCTTGGACCATGAAGCCTGATCCGGGTTTGCGAATTCCGTGGTCGTACGTAGCAGGGTCGGGACTGGAGAAGGCAGGATAATCCGTGGACAAGCCGGGGTCAGGATAGGAGAAGGCTGGATAAACGATATTCATGCTGGGGTTTGGCAACAGGACGCTTGGGCGAAGGTGCTCCAACGAAGACAGGAACAGGAACGGGGAATCCAGTGCGTCAGCACAAAACAGCACCCCCTAGCCGGGTACAGCTGGAGACCACTGGGAGCAGGAGATTGCAGCAGGTAACAGGAACAACGATGCAGACCTCTGCAGGAGAGATAGGGGATCCAGTACATCAGCACAAACAGCACCACCTAGCCGGGTACAACTGTGAGTAGCGGACGCCACTGGAAGAAGGAGATTGCAGCAGGTATCAGGAACAACGATGCAGGCCTCTGCAATGGAGATTACGCAGCAGGTAACAGGAAGCACCGATGCAGGCCTCTGCAGGAGAGATAGGGGATTCAGTACATCAGCACAAACAGCACCCCCTAGCCGGGTACAACTGTGAGTAGCGGACGCCACTGGAAGCAGGAGATTGCAGTAGGTATCAGGAACAATGATGCAGGCCTCTGCAATGAAAAGAATGCAGCAGGTAACAGGAAGCATAGATGCAGGCCTCTGCAGGACTGGAACCAGGGCACAGGTACTGCAGACAGGACAAGAAACACTGAGGCTTCAGTGTAACCGCGGCCGCGCGGTGGGGTCTGCCAGTAACTTAGAACTATAACAAGAAGGCCAGGCAGGCCAAACACAGGCTGTGGCAAACACAGTTACTAAAGAAAGTCTATGTCCAGCCACTACCTGGTGGGCGGGGCAGGAGTTAAATAGAACAGAAAGCCAATCAGACAGAGCTGCATAGGAGGCAGCAAGAAGCAGGCTGCAGTCTAATTGCACAAGCAGGTGATTCTTGATTGCAGGTTCAAGGGAGAGTTTCCTAGAAGCTGCAAGGTTCTGTAAGGAACCCTGATGAAGTAGCTTATGCTATGAAATGTGCGTTGGATGTATTTAGTATCTAGCCCCTACGTTTATATCTGAGCCATATACCCTTGCTGAGGTGTAGAGAGACTTGCTCCGAACTTTCTTGTGACATCAATCCACTTTGCGGCAAGGATTGCCTTACGGCAAGTCGCGAATCGGCCGCAAAACTACGTGGACTTTCCGGAGAGACGAGCCTGACGGCGGTTCCAGCGGGCACGGTGCAAAGACGTTCATGCAGACTTCGTAAAGCCAGACTAAGCCAGCCAGTGACGGCCTAAAAACGACGGACGATCAGCGTTACCTCACCCATCCTGGTGACACGGCGGTTGCTGCGGTTCTACGGTTCCTGTGCGTCTGGCGGTGCCGGGTAACATGTTAACCTAAGTGCACGATGTGCCTACGTCTGTCTTCACTGATGTACGCTGATATCATACCCTTTAATATATATTAATTGATTTGAAATTACTTCACCATTTGCGTTTGCGCTTGTTTTCTTTTGTTTCAGTTCTAGGAGTGATTTCTCACCCCTATATCCACAGCTGCAGACCTTATACCTTCCAAGGTTGTGTTATATTTATATCACTTAGGTGTATATGGGTTATATTCCCTTATTGCAATAGAGGGTTTCTTTGCGCACTTAAAATCTGTTTTTTTGTCTGTAAGGACAAGGTTTCAGCAAAACCCAGGAGCGGATTCCTTACAGAATAATACAAACGTATCTGCTGCCTTTGCTGCTGTGAGGATGTGGACGCTACAACCGCTGACTAGCACCAGATCTCATGCGGACGCCACCGACGTGACGTCACAGCACCCGACGATCGTTTCGTGTCGTGAGACACTTCTTCAGGGGGGAGGGGCTACACACTCAAGTGTCCATGCGCCTAATATACCCTCCAGTGAGAGGGAGGAACAAACAGTAAAGGCTAATCTCTGGTGTTACCTTTCTGTAATTAACAGACACAGCTTGTTGCTCTGTGCTGTATCCACCCACAAATGGGCTTTCAATTTATTCACTAATTTCACCACACCAGTATAGGATTCTCCTGATGACATTGACGTTTTCTTCTCTGACCTGTATAAAAACTTTAGTACTCAAACTAAAGTGTGGTGGGAAATTACAAGTCTAGAGAACTATCTGACCTCAAATTTGGTTCCAAGAGGTCTACGTGTATATTTATCTCCTTCTCACCAGATTACCGATGAAGGGTTTATTAAAGCATGGGAGGGTGTACTTTTGACCTGTTCATGCAACCTCATCAGACTACTTATTGAACATGAGTCGAAAAGATTGGAAGTAGTAAATGGTGAGATTGATAAATTACTTGTTGATTTGAACGTCTGGCAACAAAACCTGATTTTGAGATACTAGAAAATAAATTGAAATCATATATACAGAAACTTAAGAATGAAATAACTGAGAGGAAGCAACGCAAATTTCAACATGATTTTATTGACTTTAGGGACAATAAAATATTTAGACAAAAAACTTAAACTTTTGAAAGTACATACTCAGGAAAGAACTTATCAGTTATCCAGTGAAAGTGAAACTTCAGCTAGCGACATTGATCCCAATACATCTGCACCATTAAGGGACACCATCCCATCCACACAAGGGTCCAGACCCCCTATATCAACCTTCACTGCTACATCTTTTTTAGAGAGACTAGGCCCCCAGTCCAACGCACCAGGGTTAGAAAGACAAGAAGGGGGTCGGGCAGACTTGCTAAGAGACAGAAAGAAATGGGGTTATGTGGAGAAACAATCAAGAACCTCCTCAAGGAGAGGGAAGCAGAAGGGACACAGGTAATCAATCTTTCCATTAAGGTGTTGAGCCAAGATCATATTTCTGTCCTAGCGAGGAGTCTTACTTTTTGCCCCATCAATAGGATAGATACATTTGAATGTGTTAAGGATTTGAACTTATTTGCTCGCAAATTATGCTTACACAAATTCTTTAAACGACGCCAGCAACAGGCCAGGATCAATACTCCTATGGAGGAGTTTAATGACAAAGACTTTAATCTGCTTCAGGTTTTAGAGAGACTACATGAGGAGAGCGAACGCCCAGTGGGTCAGGGACCATTTACAAACCTTAAAGCTAAATCCAAATTTACACCATCTATTGAAACCTGTTCAAATGTGGATGTTTTTATGAAATTGGTAACGAATGACATCATGTCACTCACAGAGAGACAAGATAAGCATAACCTTACCTTTCAGGAACATACGGCTTTGATGGATTTAGCAATGGATAGTGACATAGTTATCAAGCCCACCAACAAGGGAGGCAATGTGGTCATGCTAAACAAGGAAGCATACGTCAAAGAGAGCTTACGACTACTTTAGGCACATGGACACTTGAGTGTGTAGCCCCTCCCCCCTGAAGAAGTGTCTCACGACACGAAACGATCGTCGGGTGCTGTGACATCACGTCGGTGGATTCCGCATGAGGTCTGGTGCTAGTCAGCGGTTGTAGCGTCCACATCCTCACAGCAGCAAAGGCAGCAGATATGTTTGTATTATTCACAGCTACTTATAGCTTGTCTCTGGTACTCACTTTCTGTGATCCCATGGTACTATTTGCAACATAGTTGTATTATTGTGTACTCAGCCTGCTACTTTAGTGTGTTACATATTACACTGAGCTGCTGTCTGTGGTTGATGGTGTGATTTATATGGATGTTATACATACACTGCTTACTATTGCCTATTTGTCCTATCATTACTGAGCCAATTATGGCGTGATACATTTTGCAACTTTATTATATGACACCATTTACCATCCAGCTACTTTATAGTGATTTATGGAGGGCTACATTAGAGTGTGACAAGAGCGTTTGTTTCGCTGTGCATTTAACCCTGTCATTACTAGCCAGCACTATCACTAACCGCACTAGCACCTCCCAGCTTGGGGAATATTTTATTCTAAGTTTAAACTCACTTATATATACTTTTCACTTGTTTCGGCATATTGGTATCCTAATAAACATTTATTATTTTCATTTAAAAAGGTTAGACGTCCTGTCGCCATATAGCCCTGCCTTTTGTGGGTGATTGGCATCAGTTAGGCTCCTCTAAGGATTACTATATCCTCCGTACTATTCATTATTGCTGCACCATGAGTGCGTGCTAAAAAGGGACTTATGTGACCTCGGTCAACATCTTTTTGCATTCTATGTTAATTTTCCCTATGCACCTGGTGCTTACTTTAGATTATTTGTGTGGTATTGAGCGTTATCATCACCTTTATAAGGTTTCCATCAGCAATGATAAAGTCATGAAACAGGTGTAGTAACGGGGCAGATACATGCAAGTCTGTGTGCTAGATATTCCTCCTACTTAATATAAGTAACCCATTAATATTATTTTCATTCATTAGGATGTACATTTTGTAAAACTCATTGAAAAGTGGCATTGTTTTCCAACTGAAGAAAAATGCTCTAACATTTCTTACAATTACACATCCTGCCCCCCTTCCAAAGACCCCCCTCCCCCCCCCAAAAAAATTGTATTGATATTATAGGAAGACTAAATAAATATTTTCTGATATCCATACATTTCTTTCCAGGACAAATAGCATCACATGTCTCTTAGGAGAAAAATAAAGCACAAAACTAATCTTCTGAACACCATATTGCCATTGTCTCCATCACTATATGGAAGTCCTTAGAGAAATTCAGACTTGGCTACGGTAGCTTGGTCCAATAAAAGTATGTTTCTTTCATTCCAATAAAGAAACTGCAAGGAGAGATCCCCTTAGTGAGTATATTTTATAATATAAAATTAGATTACTACCTGCAGGTGTAGCTTAGTGTTTGAGGTCTCCGTTTCTTATCTTGTATCTTAATGAACACTGAGAAACAAACGAACTAATTCTATCTCATATCCTATAGTGAGATTACATGCTGTCTGAAAGATTTATTTGCTCTGGTATGTGAAATCCTATCCATAATGTTGGAAGCAGTTCTAAAGTCCATAACATTAGGTATCCTGCCTATGGGGCTTAGAAGTACTTGTAACCGTCCTTTTGGTTATGTTGGGCATTGTAAATTACTAGCTAACAGCTGTATTTTGCCAAAGGCTGTTGTTCACCTTTTTGATGCCTCCTCACAGCTGCTTCCAATAAAAGTAAAAGCTACAAAGACAAAAAGATAAGCTAGGACCGTGTAAAGAATAATACACATTACCTGAAGGATAAGCAATTGTTAAAGTGCCATGATTAAACAATACAGAATATATTCTAACACAATGAGTTTGTTTTATATGGTACAGTTATTCCATTATGAAATAAAATAAAGAAACAACACCAATAAAAACTCAATGTGTTATACATATGTATCCACTGTATACACAAAAGAAGACAAACAGCACTCTTGCTTTAGCAGAAGATGTACTGTAATTAAGCAGCATTAAGCCCGCTCATTTCAGGTCCCGAGACGCGTACTTTCTGCTGATTCTTCATGGTGGTTAAAATCCCCCGCTTCATGCGCACCAATAGGAAGTTGTGACGGATGATGTTGAGGCTTCCTGTTGGTGCCTTTGCGGTGGGAGATTTGAGTTTTATATTGTTCACCATACTTCAGGGGAGAATCTAAAGATGAAAATACCTTGGGAAGTAGGGGGTCCCCGCAGCTGAAATTATTACCGGTTCAGCTGCGGAGACCCACTGCTCCTCACCTCTAAAAGAGAGAAAAAACTAGGCGAAAATACATCTTTAATTGAATTTAATTTCCAAGTTGAGATTCAATATTCTTCTCCCGGAAGGGTTGATAAAAATTAGGGTCACAAACGCTCAACAGAAATCAGTGAATAAAATCTCCTTGCATACACTAGTGAGGACAATACTGACATTGCTGTTTAAAAAATACCATAGGTATTCCAATATCAGAAGGCAACATTTTGGGCTTCCACCACTCTTTTAAGTTTTTGGTTCTCACAAAACTTCTTCTGTACAGTATGTTGACTCATCAAGTTATGTTATAAGAACATCGGAGATGCTGTTTAAGTAATCAGAGCACCGGGCAACTCCGACAGTGAAGGCAGTTCTAAACATAGCACTTTGCAGACATGATTCCAGGGCCCAAAGAGGTAACAATTTAAGTTTGGTGCCTGAGGCGCAAGGAGATAAAGCCTAAGCCTGGGGTAGCCAACTCCAGTCCTCCTGACCTACCAACAGGTCAGGTTTTCAGGACATCCCTGCTTCAGCAGAGGCGGTACACTCATTGATTGAGCACCTGTGCTGAAGCAGGGATATCCTGAAAACCTGACCTCATGGGGGCTCTTGAGGACTGGAGTTGGCCACTCCTGGCCTATGGTCACATGGAGAGTTAACACCGGGCTGGTTTCACCTGCATTAGCAGCGCTGTTTTTACTGCTCTACTCCTTCAGCCTACGAAGAAGAATGTTGGGCACTTTCACTAGACTGGTACATTGGGCACATTCTACTTAATCAGTTTCACAAATCACTCAAAGGGAAATGGCTAAAGAAAGTCAAACCTCTCCCAAGTTTAAACAGGTCCCATTTAAAAATACCTAAGTATTTCTTTTAATAAACAAACAATCCCAGCAAGGTCTAACCCCAGAACCCACCACATTATATATATAATATATACATACATATATATATAAAATAACTACTGTAAGTGCGCAATTTGTGACAATATAACCAAACAATATATCAATAAATGCTGCTAAAACTATACACAATAGTAATAAAATAGATAAAGGAACAAAAACACAGGCGCAAATAATGATTAGTCCTCCTTAGGGAGAAGGAGTGTTAGAAGGAGCGGCTCAGTGAGTAAAGACACTGACTGACACTGAGATTGTTGCCGGGGAGCCTGGTTCAATTCCCGGTGTCGGCTCCTTGTGACCTTTGGCAAGTCACTTTATCTCCCTGTGCCTCAGGCACCAAAAAAAAAACATAGTTTGTAAGCTCCACGGGGCAGGGACCTGTGCCTGCAAAATGTCTCTGTAAAGCGCTGCGTATAACTAGCAGCGTTATACAAGAACATACTAAAAAAAATAAGTATTAAACCGTTATACAGTAACAGGGACTAAGTAAGACTGGGGACAATTGTAGAAACCAATAGGTGATGTCTAGTAAAGGTTCCGTTAGTTTTATACTGTGTGTGTGTTTTATTGTGTCCTGTGAGGGGCTGCTTCCGCTCTGCTGGGATCCCGCACAGGTGGAGGCGCTACACCAGAGTACGTACACACCCCAGGCTCTCCATGGCAGAGGCTCATGCTCCTGGAGCCAACAGGTAATAGAGCAGCACTGGTAGTTTCCTGTATTCTTTGGAATATCATGCAGGAATTGAAGGAAAAAGTCCAAATGAATGTCTATTCCCAAAAACCTTGCAAAAAGTTGTAAAAGAATTCTTCAAATTGCCATGACTTGTCCGCAGCCTCTCACAGGATGAACTATATCCACTTGAAATCTGTTGCATGCCAATGCCTGTCAGTAGCATCCAGCTCTCATAGCTGGAATAAGGTGGGAAGGGAGAACTGATCAGATTTCTGACTGATATATATATACAGTATATATATTTGTATTAAAAGGAGTGCTACTGAGTGTTGCCAAATGTATACAACAAAAGACAAAAATACCCAATCCTACATCCAATGTGACAAAATACATAGGGAATATATGCTTCAGGTGAAACGAGGGCCAGTCGCTGTATAATGGCCAAGTATTCCCATTGCTTGCAAGCGCTGGTGCTCTATAAGAGAGAAGCATTCCACTCATGACACCAAGACCACCGCTGCCTGACTGAGAAGTGAATGGGGCACTATTGCTAAGATATGCTATATCCTTAATAGGTAGCTGTATAGTATCAAGCACCCGCATTTAAGTCATCTTGTTACTTTGTTAATAACACTGTAGACGCAACATTGCAGGCTATGTTGAATATGTTGAACATGAGCTGACAACATGTGTGTTTGAGCAGCCAGATTTACGGCTATAATACCCATAAATAGAGGGATTACTAATCTACCTGCTCTGGGGTGCTTGATACTATACAGCTACCTATTAAGGATATGTATTCTAATGCTCTATACGCAGGCTTGGAGTATGTGTATAGCATTATGACCTGATATATACAACCATTGATGTGATCTGCTTGATTGATATGTGTGATCTAATAGCCTTTTTGCATGTTCCAATTGTAGGAATTGCATCTTAGACCCTCCCATATTAAGGTGTTTATTTGAGCCCTGATACCAATATACTATACTGTAGGTCTAAAATACAGGTGACATTTACTAGTAACACCATTTTCCATTTATGGGTCTAGTAATTTGATATTTCCACATTATGCAGATCACTGCTCAACTCTTTTAATGAACATTTTTTATAGAAGAGTTTAAATAAAATTTTATTGTTTTCCTTTTTTGTTATTTTGATTTTCCTTCCTCCCTGGTGTGAGCGCTTTACGCATAGTGGTTAACACATATTTTTTGACAGCCTCATCTGCGACAGACTGTTTAGTCTTCCCCATTGCCAGCTGAACCCCCCTCCCCTTTTCCTCTCCTCCCTCCCCTCATTGGCATATACAGCCGTACTTATTGGCTGAAGGAGGTATTTAATGCACGCAGACAGTGTCTCACATGACGCCCTGATAAGTACGGGGTTAGGAAATGCGTCGTGGTCACGTGAGGCTGTGTTAGCGCACTTGCCCTTTGGCAGAGGACAGCTACCAGGAAGTATCAGCGGGGATTCAACCCTACCGCAGGGAAGTGGCAGTCCGGACTGTTTTTACAGCATCTTCCTCGGCATCCCGTCTGCTATCTTGTGGTTAGTGTTGTCCTCCCCCTCTGTGGCCCTTTTTAAAATTTTTATTTTTTATTTTTATATTAGTCATTTTTGGGTTGTTTTATTGTGGTCACTTTAGTAGGAAGTTACTTTGGGCCATTCATATTGCACTTCCAATGCACTGTGCGTGCCCTTTCATGTTAGTACTGCTGCGGCCGAGTTTATTCGAGCATTTGCCCGTTCTCGGCCGCAGCAGTAGCCTGTCACGCGCCAGAGGGTGACGGGCGCGAGCCGAAGCAGCGGAAGAGCGCCCTCCGATCGGGGCGCTCTCCCTCCCGCTGCCGGGTCCGCCGGGTCCCCCGGAACCCCCTGCCGCCGTCCCCCACATCGCGGGACACCAGGGCTCCCTCGGGGAGCCCTGGACGCGCGTGCAGGGGGCGCACGCTCCCGATGATGCGTGACCGCGCGTCGGTGACGCGCGGCACGCCGAGGGGCGGCCACTAGCAAGCCGGGAAATCTCCCGGCTTGCGGATCTGGCCGCAGTGCAATAAACTGTGTCGCCAGTGTATTGCACTTTATATGCTTACAGTGAGTTGCAGCCTCTGTGCAACTTTTTGCATGGCAGTGGTTTTTGTTTCACCATAGGTGATCATTCACAGCATTTATATTGCACTTTCTATGCACTTTTTATGTCTACATAAAATACTGATACTGTTGATCATGCTATCCTGCTTAACAAACTCCAGAGCTCTGGAATAGGGAAGCATGCTTTAAACTGGTTTCAGTCCTACCTATCAGGTAGATCTCAACATGTGTCCATCTCAGGCTCTAACTCCAACCCCCTGGATATTACCTGTGGCGTCCCGCAAGGCTCTGTTCTGGGGCCCCTACTCTTCTCAGTGTTCATCAATGATCTTCCCACAGCTTGTAAGGAAGCTTCAATACACATGTATGCAGATGACACAATCTTATATGCACACAGCCACAGCCTCTCTGACCTTGAACACGTACTTCAGTCTGACTTCTTGAGACTCGAAACCTGCTGTTCACTGAGTAGCATAGGTGTGTCCCCAGAACCCCCTCTGAACCGTGTATACCATCTTTGTGATCGATCGCAAACCGGAAGTGACGCGGCGGGCCAAACCGGAAGTGACGTGACGCGACTTCGACAGTGGAGCTGATGGTGACACAGAAGCTGCGCATCTATAATTTTATGTGTCTATGCACATTGTGCCAAATGTGAGTGCAATATTCATTGCTTTATAAATATATTTTATAGTGAACATGCAATGTTGCACTAAGAGTGTCATCTCTTTCATTTAGGGTCTGTCCTGCTGAAGCCTGGTACTTCTCAACAAGCAAGTCTTCAATATCACACACATACTGCTGGTATTATTTTGAGAAATTGTGAGTCCCCATTTGCGATCTTCTTGGTTGTTTTTCCTGTCGAACATATTATACTATATATATATTTTTTCTCCACATAGGTGACATCTGCGCTTCCCACAAGTCTTTTCTCTGCAAGTTACCCACCTATCTGAACAAGCTCCTCACCCCTACCACATGCTGCACTTATCATCTGAGATCTGACTCCAAAAGACTGTTCATGGTCCAAAGGCTCAACAAAGTATCCGGCTGCTCCTCCTTCTCTTACTGTGCACCCCAAAACTGGAACAACATACCGGAGACTCTCACATCCCCCACCAGTTTAAGTTCTTTCAAAACTAAGGCTGTCTCACATTTTAATCTGGTCTGTAACTGTTTCATACGCCCATAATATATATTTTCTTTAACTGTGCACGCAATGTCTTGTATATAATGTATACCCTGTTCATTTATGTAATTGTATTTGTAACCATGTATTATTTGTCATCTTAACTCTGTGCCCAGGACATACTTGAAAACGAGAGATAACTCTCAATGTATTACTTCCTGGTAAAACATTTTATAAATAAATAAATAAATAAAAACATTGCATATTATACACTTGCAGTGAGTTGTAGTCACTTTATAGAGCTATTATACTGTTTGCAACGTGCATGTAGGTGCTATTGTTTCACTTTATAAGGATAATTATAGCAGAATTATATATTTTTTAATTATTTATATTTTATGCTGGTATTTTATATTTTAACCTGTTAGATCCTGTGAGATCCGAATACATATTCCATGTATGCCAATCCCTGGTGCACTGTGTGCACAGTCTTTTTCATTTTTTCCGAGGTATACCCTTTGGGTTATCTAATTCAGGAGACTGTGGGGAGTGACTGCATGAGCCTGGCAGCAAAGGGATTGGTTTTCTTATACGACTTTCAAGACAGCACGAGCACGGAATTCTCGAATGGTGTTCTGCCATCGGAACCTGCAGAATTCATACAGCGGCATCCCCAAGCAGCAGATAATCTCTTTGTTTGGGATTCCATTAGGTAGAAGAAGGGCCATTGCTTTCCTATCCCCAGAGAAACAGTGTTTTGCTTTTTAAGCCATGGATCTGAGGACAGTAAGCATAGCTTCATATGTACCATAGTATTCAGTGATCACTCAGTGTCTCTCAGTGACTGAAAATTGACTCTCCCAATTAGAGATGTATGATACAATCCAAGATGCAGTCACAACATTTTTCGTAATTTCTTTTCAAATTTTGCTTCCTTACTAATGTCACAAAATCAGGATCCTCTCTCTCCCTCTCTCTTCTCTCCTCTCAAGAAAAAAGCCTTAATACAGGGTCTGGCCTTAAGAAGGCTTGGCAAAACTGTGAATTTTAATTGGAAATTTGCCATTTGTGCTAAAACGTTTACCCCGTTAAGGTTTGTAAAAACGTTGATCAATGTTTAGGGGGGGAAAAACGCACACAAATATGTGATTCTATCTTGGATATTTTCCCACATCACTAGTTGGAGGGTAACTTATAACGTAGCACCACTTAGTAAACATGGGCGCCGGTCTCCTTTTATTCTTGCAATGAATACATTTTGTTTTTAAGAGTGTGTTTGTCTTATCTAAGCAGTGAAACAAATAACGCCCACTTCACATAGACAAAGCAGACTGACTTATTTGAATATGTATTTTTATGTTGTGCACATATTTACTCCTCACGTTTGGTGTTTCTTTCATGAAGAAGTGGGACTGATTGGTAATTTTCTAGCTGCTGCGATGTACATATCAGTTATATTATTCACTGAAAAATCTATAAAAAGCTAAATTATGGATGAACTCCACCTTCATCATTCAACCTTTTGCTTAATCATTTGTAACTGAAATAATTTTTGCTGTTTGTTCTCTAGAGATTGAATTGTCGTAATCTCTGTAGTGACTGTGCTGCCATTTCTAAACTTCTAGTAATGCTATGGAGGAATTATAGTCCTATTATACTTCATTTAAATGCTGCGTTACACCCGTGTGATATTCTGCACTTTTGAGAATTATTATGGTCAAGAATCTCACTGGCAACACACAGGAAATCCGTATGAATGATGTTTCACAGACGCATCCAAACATAAGGATGAAATGTGCATTCTTCTCTTTATTTCTGGTCTTGCATCTCACATCACTAGCCTTTGACATCAGAATATGCTGCATTGAACAGAAAAACGACTTTTTAGTTTTTCTCTCTACAAATAATGAAATATTTGTATTGATTTACTGTGTGGCATTACTATCTCACTAGTTCAAAACTTTAGAAGGCGATTGAATTCAACTTTTATTTCAGAAGGAGAAATGCCTTTCATCCCAGTGATGAAACTACAGATGTAGCAAGACTTCTGTTCCCACGTCCACAGGAGAACAAGTGAAAGGAATTGCCACTTCATTGCATGTTGTGGCCTCTTGACCACGGCTGCCAAAGCAGTTCTTTGCAGTAATGATAGAAGATATTACTGTATTCTGAGGTTTTCGCTATAATAATGCATGTTATATATACTGTAGTAATTTACAAGAAAAGTGTCCGTTGTTGTAAGACACCAATAACCACCTCTAATTCCCATACACTCTTTCATTGCTAGAAAACTAAAGACAAGAGGTAGTCTTTATAAATGATGACATACTGTACAGTATGTATTAGATAAATATAATGTACATTGGTCTTTGATTTATTACAATATTTATTATTTTATACAATAACATACATAATAAGTTCTTCAAAGAAAAAAAGTAATTCTTCCTCCAACATGCCCTGGCTTTCTCTTGTGCTATTCCACCTGTAAGATAATGTAAATGCATTATTTAAAGACTCTGTTGCTGTACCAGAGCACTGCTGTGCATTTGTGTTATATGCCTGTTGCGTAGAATTCATATGCGTTCCATTGAATTATTGCGCATGCGTGGTATGTCTACTGAATGTAATGCACATGGTTTAATTGAATTATCATGCATGCGTGCAGGAACTACAATGCAAAAAGATACAGAAAAAGCAGTTGTTAAGCTTAAATATATAATATTGATGTTCTATGTTGCTGGATATAGTTCCTACACGAAGAAGGTGTTGAAGTGTAGAATCTTCAAACAAGGATGAAAACAATGGCATCAGTACAGCATTGTATGAAATGGTGAAAAACAAATAGTGCGCTACAAACTGTTTTGTGAGGGGCAGTAAAGTGTGAGTAGGGATATAGAAATGTGTTGATTAAATTAAGTAATGGCGAAATATTCACTTAAACATGACAAAGTGGAGTTAGTCAAAATAGATTGCTCAAGCATCAACAACTGGAGATAGATAGGAAAGACAAGCACAAACTTTCATAATGCATTACCAAACAAATATTATTATGGGTAAATAAAAGGTCATTAATACACATATGATACAATATAAAAATAAAAATAATTAGGTATATAAAAACCATCAGGATTCATCAAAATACCAGACCTTCACAGGCACCACCGAAGTGACAGAGACCCCACAAGGAAGCCCAGCCGGCCTATTTGTAACAATACAGGTCAGTGTATTCACACGATCAATGCAGCATTGAAAATATCTGTTCTTGCAGGGAAAGCACCCACTCCTGGTCCAAAGCATACACAAGATCACTGAAACATTGAGGACATCCGTTCCAGTAGGGAAAGCATCTGCTCCCGTCCAAGGCTTACCCACCCTATGCTCCACTCAGACGAACAGGTTATGCTGGAATAGCCTTCATTCAGGAAGCAGCTGAGTGATTGCTTGGAGACATATAAGGGGAAGAGTATGCTTCCTCCTGATGTGGTGGTATCTCTTGCAAAATTATATCCGCAAGTGAATAGAGACCATCCATGTACCTCACAATATGCTCCTTGCTCTCTAACACATGGCCATTTATTTTTATAGTTAGTTCATTGTCTTTTCCTGTTTGAGTACCTGTACATGATCAGTGTAAGATCTAGCCAGAGGTGGGCAAGTTAAACAGGCATTACAATTGTCACAGAAAATAAGCGCAAATCCAAATCCCCAAGTGTTGTATAAATAAATAAATGAATATCACCAATGGGGAGATGCAGCTGGTATGAGGGTGTTTCCCAACACCCTTAAGTAAGGCAAGAAGAACACTTGCAAGCACAAGAACTGCAATTGCCAGACAGAATCCTACCGTACTTGACAATGCAATGCTATCCCTGAACAAGGCACCAGTTACAATTAGACTATACAGTAGATCAGTCCATAGTGAGGTGCTCTGTGTCCAAAGTCATGCGAGCTGGATTTGGAGTAGGGTGCACTGGGTTCGAAGTCACGTGTGCTTGGTCTGAAGGAGGGTGTGCTGGGTCATCGGAGTGGTGAACTTGGTGCAAGGGGGCTTAAGGCTGATGATAGGTGAGGTCAGCACTGTCCATGTTTAGTTGGGTTGGATCCAATTGTGATCTCCATGGACCTTGTTTTTGAATCTGAAATTTAGAGGGGGGTCAATTAGTATGGCTGCTAGTTTTTACTGAGAACATTTTACGATGGCTGTATTAATCATAGTTATATAACATATGCCCAATTTTATTAGGCTGTACTTCATGCATAACCAGCTTTCTTGTGAAGTTTAATTGCAATGGTTTTTGCTTGCTTCATCTTCTTCCATTTTGGTCCAAGGGTCTTGCCCTTCATACTTTTGGATACTTCAACTGTTACATATGTGGCCAGGTTCCCCCTTGGATTCCCCCTTGGCTCTGCTTACCTCCGCTGTTGCCGGGGAGAGTGTGGCATGTCTGGGAGGCTGCAGGACAAGGCAGAGGTACTGAGAGGCGCTGCCATATTTTTATGCCTACACATGCACAGGTGAGATCGCGCATGCGCAGGACAGTAAAGTATGTGGTGTCCCTTACTTTGGCGCGCATGCGCAGTGCAACCAGCAGCAGAGGACTCCGTGGGGACTACAAGCCCCATCATGCACAGGGGATGGAGATCAGATGGCCCAGGGCACCCAATAGGGCTGCTGGATTCCCTGCTCAGCAAATAGATACATTTGGCATGCTTGGAACATGCTAGTCAGTCGGAGCTGGTACATGGAAGTGTCAGGATGACTGTGCAGGGTGTCTGTGACCCCTGCACTAGGCCAGAGACCCCCTTATGCCCCAGGTAGGCCCCAACACCCCCTTTGAGCTTGTGGGTGCTGCAGGGACAGGCCCAGTAGATAGGGACAGCCCTGTGGTGCACGAATCAGCAGTTTAATTAGTAAACCAACCAGAACACCATGTTTCTGCCCTCTCAGCAACAGGTCCACGACTTGGCCTTAGAGCTCTGGGAACCTCCGTGCCACATGGTCACAGTGGGAGGAGTCCCCGTCCACTATCCGTGACCAAGTGAGAAAATCTCCTGGTCTGAGCAATGCCAAGATTATCGGTAGAAAATATGACACCGCTTATCGGTGGAGTGTCGTACTACTGGCCATTGGGCAAGAAATTTGCATAGAAGTTGAACCCCAGGTCCTAAATCAATCAGGGGCTCTTCCTGCGAGCTAACCCCACATATACTCTGGACTATCACCTCCCATGGCCGCGTCTTCAAAGGAGATTATGCGAGATGGGGGAAGTATGGTTTCCTCTCGGTCCTCAGTTTTGTCATCTACAAGATATTGGCGGGAAAGGGCAACTGCCTTTAAATTCTTAGAACCTGGTACTGAATATAAGAAATAACCAAATTAAACCGAGAGAAAAATAATGACCACCTCGTTTGTCGTGACCCTAAACGACGAGCGCCTTCTTTCTTGTGGTCAGTTAAGATGAAACTGGGATTTCGGTACCCTCGAGCAAATCTCTCCATTTTCTAATGCCATTTTGATGGCCAAAAGTTCACGGTTACCTATGTCGTAATGTTATTCAGCTAACAAGAATTTTTTAGAGAAAAAAGCAGACGGATGTAGCTTGGATTTAGAATCCTTCCTTTGGGACAATACTGTTCTGATGTCGGAAGCGCCCACCTCAAGGTTGAATGGTAATCCAGGATCAGGATGCACAAAAAAGGGAGCTGAAACAAAGGCTGTTTTAAGCGTTTCAAATGCCTTAATAGTTTCTGGAGACCATAGTGAAGGATCAACTCCTTTCTGCGTCAATGCCATAATGGGAGTTTCGACAGATGAGACATTTTGAATGAACCTACGGTAATAATTGGCGAAGCCTAAAAACTGTTGTATGGCTTTCAGACTCATGGGACGAGGCCAATCCAAAACCGCTTTTCCTTGGCTGGGTCCATGGCAAGTCCAGTATCGGAGATGATGTATCCCAGAAATGAAGTCCTGGTCTGGTCTTGGTACTTGTCCAATTTTGTGAAAAACTGATTCTCCCGTAGTCTTTGAAGTACCTGTGTTACATGACGAGAATGTTCCTGTACGTTTTGGAGAAGATTAGTATGCCATCCAGGTATACAATGACATAGTTGTCAAGGAGATCTCTGAAGACTTCATTCACAAAGTCCTGAAACACAGCTGGGCATTACAAAGTCCGAATGGCATAATGAGATATTCATAATGTCCATCCCGGGTGTTAAAAGCCGTTTTCCACTCATCTCCCCGCCAAATTTTGATTAAATTATAAGCTTCTCGTAAATCCAATTTAGTAAAAATTGAAGCCCCCTGTAGTCTGTCAAAGAGTTCAGAAATAAGAAGTAAAGGATACTGGTTCTTTATTGTGATCTTGTTAAGTCAACGGTAGTCGATGCATGGTCTAAGAGATCCATCCTTTTTTTTTTACGAAGAAAAACCTGCACCTGCAGGAGAGGAGGACTTCCGGATAAAGCCCTTTTGTAAGTTATCTTGAATATATTCTTTCATGGCCCTGTTCTCTGGAGGTGAAAGCGGGTAGGAACACCGTGAGGGTGGCACCAAACCGGGCAGTAGGTCGATGGGATAGTCGAATGGCCGATGGGGTGGAAAGCTCATCAGACTGGAACTTGTCAAAGACATCCTGACATTTGGAGTAGATTTTAGGCAAGTTAGTATTTATCTGTTCCGGTACTGAAATCCCGTATTGTTTTTGGGAAGGAATAGTGCAGTTCTTCCAACAGTAAGGACTCCATTGGAACGGTTTAGATTCTGTCCAATCTACACGTAAATTATGCAACTGTAGCCATGGTAGCACAAGAATGATGTCGACTGTAGGAGAGTGAATGATGTCCAGTTGGATCCTTTCGGGGTGATCCTTTCCTGTCTGCAACTGTAAGAAAACTGTTTGGCGAGAGATAAACGCAGGCTGTAAGGGTCAGCCATCAATAGCTTCTAACCCTAACAGGCAGTTCCTACGTACCAGAGAACAATTATTTCTTTCAGTGAATCCCTGGTCAATGAAATTCCCACCTTAACCGGAGTCTAGAAAGGGCCGTGTAGTGGTTTTGAAGCTTTCACCGATTAAGATGATATTAAGACCCTGGTTGGTCTTTTAAGGGGAGAAGAAATTAATGTTCCCAGTTTGAATCTCCTGGTTCTCACTGGGTCTTCAGGAAAAAAGGGATCTCACGCTCTACGGATTTTATATTTAAAGCTAATTTATTTGTGCCACACAACGTTTCGACCTAGATAGGTCTTTCACAAGTGACTAAGCATCTCACTAGGCATCTCACTAGGTCTTTGCATTTCCCGACTTATTGGGACAAACAAGTACCTGATGTCCAGTTAACCGCAATACAGGCAGGGTCCAGAATTGCATCTGCATTGCTTTTCGTCGTCCGATAGCTTGTTGCCTCCAATCTACATGGCTTCTTCCGATTCCGGAGGTGGAAGTGTAATGGGACCTGAGTAATGATTCTGAAGAGACTGCATACCTTGATTGAATGGAGTTTTCTCTCCTGTAATTTCTGATCCATCCGAATGCATAAGGCGATGCATTCTAATTCCGTGGGGCATTCCTGTGCGGCAAGTTCATCTTTGAGATTTTTGGGCAGGCCTTGCCAGAATACTCAAAGGGGTACAAAACTAAGTGTGTAAGAGCGCTAGTGCAATAATAGTACAAAGCATACAGAGGGAACAAAAAACCTGAGATACAGTCCTTGGATGAAGATAGTCCTTGAGCTGCCTTGGGGGGTTAATCTGGGATCTTCCACCCAGATTGGGAAGATGTGTGTTGAAAAACCTCCTATGGCGCTGAGGATGAATGGATGGAACAGAGTCTTGTGCAGTGATGTTCCTACGAGGATACCTCATGAGAGAGAAACAAGAGAAATACAAGAAAACACCATAATAGTGTATACCTTGAGACAATATGGCTTGTATTGAAAGAGCATTTATTAAATAAAACAATTGGTCTACAATGAAATAAAACATAGACTGTGTAAATAAACGTGTTAATAAACAGTGGATTACTTCTGTTGTATAAAAGTATGAATGGCTTCCCAGCGCTGTGCTGAAAAAAGCCTTTTGCTCCGCAAGAGTAAAAACTGGAATCCTACTCACCGTCCTATGAGTAGGACATATGAGGGCATGGTACGGGGTCTTTTGCCAGGGGTTGCCGTCTGCGCAAGGTGCCTGACGTCTGCTCAATGCGTGCGGGGAGATTTCCTTTGCAGTAACCATTCCCTGACGAAGAGACACGTGACGAGGTGTTTCGAAACGCGTAGGAAGGTTTTGGGCATCCAGGGACACCGTAGCTGTACCAATTTGGCTGTGACGTCAGCGGGGGAGGAAACACTTGCAATTCACTCGGTGTGTGTGAGAGACCACGAGCTACAAGGAAATCTCCCGGACGCCTTGAGCAGACGTCAGGCACCTTGCAGCAGACGGCAACCCCTGGCAAAAGACCCCGTACCACTGCATATGTCCTACTCATAGGACGGTGAGTAGGATTCCAGTTTTTACTCTTGGCGGAGCAAAGGCTTTTTCAGCACAAGCGCGGGAAGCCATTCATCATTTATACAACAGAATAATCCACTGTTTTAACACTGTTTATTTACACAGTCTATGGTTTATTTCAATTGTAGACACAATTTTTTATTTAATAAAGCTCTTTCAATACAAGTCCATATTGTCTCAAGGATATACACTATTATGGTGTTTCTTTGTATTCTCTTGTTTCTCTCTTCTGAGGTATCCTCGTAGGAACATCACTGCACAAGACTCTGTTCCATCCATTCATCCTCAGCGCCATAGGAGGTTTTTCAACACACATCTTGCCAGAATACTGCTACCAGTGCCTCGTCATTCCATCTGGTTTCAGCAGCTGTTGTCCGAAATTCGACCGTGTACCGGGCCACGGACCGACTACCTTGGGATATATGTAGAAGCGAGGAAGCAGCAGTTACCTTGCGTCCAGGTGTGTCGAATACTCTGCAGAACTCCTTGGTGAATCGTGCTATGTTGCTAGCAAGGTCCGGTCTTTGTTCCTAGATGGGTGAAGCCCACACCAATGTGTCATCAATCAAAGATACAATATATGCCACCTTAGATCGCTGCGATTCAAAATAGGTAATTTCAAATTGTATTAAACATTAGTTAAGAAACTTGCGACAGCTAAGAGGATCACCGCCGTAGCGATTGGGTGCAGGAAGTCGCGGTTCAGAAGCTGCAGTTATTGGAATAGGTTCTGGAGCAGCTGCTGCTGAGGATGAGATTAAATGAGGTGCGCTGTGCCTGCTCTTTCCTTATACCATGCCTCTCGACCAAGGTCACCAGTTTGGTAGGATATACCCAGTCACCCCCGTTGAAATGATGGCTGCGCAAGTGAACACCGCTGCCGTACAAGATCCACAAACTGGGCTGGCATTCAACTTTGGGGAATCCACCCTGGCTGCAGAGTGGAAGGATTGGCTTACAGCCAAGTTGGAACAATGCAGGGAGGTGTTCTCCACCAGCAAGATGGATGTGCACTGCAGCCGAAACACCCAGCACACGATCCGGCTAAGCCCTTCCGGGAGCGTATCCGGCACAATGCTCCCAGATATGTGGAGGATGTGAGAAACATCCTACAAGAAATGGAGACAGCGGGCATTGAAACCGAATGCCGTAGCCCCTACACATCACCGATCGTGGTGGTGCGGAAGAAGAATGGGTCGGTCCAATTGTGTGTCGACTATTGGACCCTGAACAACTATACCATGCCTGACCAGTACACACTTCCGTGCATTGTAGAAATTCTCGACGCGCTGTCGGGAAGCCGGTGGTTCAGTGTACTGGACCTGAGATCCAGATATTACCAGGTACCAATGAGTGCAGAAGACCAAGAGAAGATGGCATTTGTATGTCCCCTTGGCTTCTACCAATTCACTCGCATGCCCCAAGGCATTTATGGTGCTCCTGCAACATTCCAGCCTTTGATTGAGAAGACCATCAGCGACATGAACCCACGGGAATGCTGAGTCTACCTGGACGATATCATTGTCTTTGGAAAGACTCTGGAGGAACATGAAAAATGGCTGCTGAAAGTGCTGGATTGACTGGACAAGGAAGGCTTGAAGCTGTCCCTGGACAAATCCAGGTTCTGCCACACATCAGGGACCTACATGGGACACACAGTGTCCATGGATAGAATTGCTACCGACACCGCCAAATTTAAGGCCATGGTGAACTGGCCAAGACCAGAAAACCTCATGGAGCTTTATTTATTTTTAGTTATAAAATGTTTTACCAGGAAGTAATACATTGAGAGTTACCTCTCGTTTTCAGGTATGTCCTATTTTCCTTCCTAGGATTCTGCGGATACTATCGCCACTTCGTGGAGGGGTATTCAAGCAAAGTGAAGGTCCGCAACAACCTTCTCAAGATATACCCAGGGGAAACCAGTCGGAAGGCCACCTCCGTGCGACTGACGTTTGACAACAAGTGGACGGCCGCCTGTTACAAGACGTTCATCGGCCTGAAGAAAAGCTTAACGTAGGTGCCCAGTCTCGCTTACGCCGATACCAAGCAGTCTTACATCCTTCATGTGGATGCGAGCTTCAACGGTCTAGGTGCAGTCTTGCATCAGAAGTAACCAGCTGGTCTCTGACCAGCTGCATGCATCACCGAGCAGAATTATCCCATCCACAAGTTGGAATTCTTCACTCTCAATTGGACAGTGTATGACAAACTACATGACTATGTGTATGGAGTCACCTTCAAAGTGAGTACGGACAAAAATCCATTGAGGTACATATTGACGTCCGCCAAACTGGATGCCACCGGTCACCGATGGCTGGCGGCTCTCTCGTACTACCAGTTTACGCTGAAGTACAAACCAGGGCCCCTGAACATTGGAGTCGATGCTCTATCCAGAAGACCGGCACTGAGTACCCCACTGGACGATGACCTCTGGGAATAAATCCATGGACCAGGGATGCGGGCTATGTGCTCAACCGCAGCCATCATGGAAGATAAAGTGGCCTTCTCAGAACTGAGGGTTCAAAGCTATCCCGGCTGCCTATTGTCACCCAGATGGAATGAACATCACCCCAGACAAGAAAGATCTGGTGCAATACCAGATTCGGGATCCAATGGCTGGTGCTATCCGCCAGGCTGTCCAGCAAACAAGTCTTCATTGATGAAACGTGCTCCCAGCGACATGGTCGCAATACTAATGCGGGAAGTGGACAAATTTGAAATGGAAAAGGGTCTACTTTATCGGGTGTTGGAATACCATAACCACCCGGATAGAGGGCAACTGGTTCTACCCAGAAACCTGCAGCATATAGTCCTCAGATCACTACACGATGAACATGGGCATCTTGGCATGGACAAAACCTTTGGCTTAATCCAAGACCGGTTCTTCTGGCCTCGCATGAGAGAGTCGGTAGAACACCCCTGCCGCTGCAGCTCCCGGTGCATCCAATGCAAGACACTCCCCTACCAGAGCCGCTCCAAAGGCTCACCTAAAGAGCTCGGGTCCCATGGACCTCGTATGCATGGATTTTCTATTTATTGAAACAGATGCCAGAGGCATCGGCAATGTATTAGTGATCACTGACCACTACACCCGTTTGTCCAAGATTTCCCAACCAAAGACCAGAAGGCCATCACGGTGGCCAAGATCTTCATCCATTACGGGCTACCAAATTGGCTGCAATCGGATCAAGGGCGGGACTTCGAAAGTAAACTCATCTGTGAATTACTGAAGCTGCTAAATATCACCATGTCCCAAATGATGCCTTACCATCCAGAAGGAGATCCTCTGCCAGAGAGGTTCTACCGAACCCTCCTCAACATGCTCAGCACCCTAAAGTGTTCTCAGAAGACAGACTGGAATAAACATGTGGAGTCCTTGGTGCACGCCTATAACTGCACCCACCAAGAGTCCACGGGACTCACTCCCTACTTTCTAATGTTCAGGCGAGAAGCACGGCTTCCTGTAGATATAAGTCTGAGGGTATCTACTGATGGGGTACCCAACAGGACACACTTCAAATACATACAGTACCTCCAAGAAAGCCTGCAATGAGCCTCTCATCTAGCAGAGAAAGCATGAGCTCAGCTAAATGCCGGAAATAAAGGGCACTATGACCATTCGCCCTGGAGATGCCGTTCTTCTCCGCAACCTCAGGATCCCAGACAAACACAAATTTGCTGACCGCTGGCACTATGGGGTATTCGAGGTTGAATTGTAGATGCCGGGCCTCCCGGTCTACCGCATAAAAGACGCGGATGGCCGGGTCAAGGTTTGGTGCCGCAACCATCTCCTGTCTATCCCACAAGTAGGGGATGACAACCAGAGATCGAGGCTACACCATTTCCTGGGGAGCAGGAAGGATCTGAATCGCCGGAAGAAGAGATCAGTGTATCTCGAAAGCTCGCTCAAATAAAAGCATTTTGTTAGCCACAGAACAGTATCATCTATTTATTTTTTGATTATTGAAGCTCGGCTAACACGGTACTGATACCTCTACATGTATATATATATAACTCGGTTTTACTGTAACAGTATATAGCTATTGTGTGCACATACAGGTACACACAATGATACACAAACTACATAAGAAGAGACACACTTACTTGGGAACTGGGGTAAAAAAAATAGATTTTCCTGGCTAAATGGCACTCTAAACGAGAGTCTTTAGTTGACCGGGACTTAACCCGAAATATCCTGGAACCCAAATCATCATGAAATTCCAGATGCCACCACTCCCTTCTCTTCGGAGGACTTGCTTTTGCTTGACCAGGACTTAGTTCCAAACGTCTTGGAACTAAAATCGGCTTGAAATCCCACCCGCGACCGCTATGTTCATTTTTGAGAACTTGGTCCCAAAAAGCTGAATTGGTTTTTCTGATGCTGGTGCTCTGCTATTAGTGCAAGAGCATATTTTTCCACATTCAAAAGCCACTGCCGCTGTTCTGGCGTTTGAGAATCTTCTGGCAGATTGGCTGAGAGGTTTTTTTTTTTGGAGTTAATTCACAAATTACTACAGCCAATCACAGCGTGGGAACTTTCCTTTTAGCCAATCAGAGCGAAGCCGGTCCTGTGAAGCCAGTCAAGCAGGGACAAGAAACATCAGAGCATAAGATGCTCAAGGAATCCGGCGCTCAAAAGTCTCTCACAAATAGAAAAATAAGGCAGAAGTTCCGCTGTATAGTCAAATAATAATCCCTCAGTGGGTGATGGTACTCACGGCTTAGTATTGGGCTGCTGGAGAGGGGGAAGCCTGGTGTGGTGTGTCAGGTAGATGTCTGCACGCTTGTATCAGGGAGTAGACCTTGACTGGCACATCTCTCACAGCACTGTTGATGTCGAGTGTGGAATCCAAATCTCCTGCGTTGCTCCTCTCTGCTCGGCAGCGGCACTCATAGCTCCGCGTCACCGCCTGTAGTGATTCCCGCCGGAACCCTCAAACCTCTCCGCCCAAACCGCGTGACATCTCTTTCCATGTAGATAGTAAAATGTATGGTGGCCTCTAGCTTCCAAATTTAAACTGCATTAATGGATCTTCCGCTCTGCGTGCTCCCTGGTGTCTAGACCCAGTACGTGAAGAACTCCCCAGCAGAGGACAAACCGGTGCACAGCATGGATGAATAGATGAATTATCAGAAGGATTTATTAAATAAAAAACATGGACAAAAAAGAAAGCACTGATACAGTCAATCTAGAGTGAATGTATCAGTGCTTTCTTTTTTGTCCATGTTTTATATTTAATAAATCCTTCTGATTATTCATCTATTCATCCATGCTGTGCACCGGTTTATCCACTGCTGGGGAGTTCTTCACGTACTCGGTCAAGCAGGGATTCTGAATCTGCCATGGGACATGCATATGTTTGTCACCTAGTACCTTGCTATTTAAATGCCACCTGCTGGGTAAGGCTCCTCCAAGTCCGGTGGGGCAAATGGTAGTTTGGACGACTTCCATACATCCCAGTACATGGGTACTTGAGCCCTTCCCTCCTCCCCAAATGGTCATCACACCTCTGGTGGCTTTCATCTAAGATGTCTCAGCAGACTCACTGGCACCAACTTGGCAGCCCTGGCAGTCTGTAGGAACATTGGTTCTGAAAGTCCCAGCGCATTACCGTGCACAACAGTACATTTTATATGAAACACAATGTTAATAAAAATATACTTTTGCATGTCCTAAGTCTCTAGGTATGGGGAATAGAAATAAAAGCTGTACTTTATTTTCTATTAGCCTATATTCCCCACACACTATCTTATTGGACTGGACTCTAAGAGCCCCCTCACAACCTCATCTATGGATGGAGAATACATGAACCCCTATATAGGTTCTGGGTAACCCGGGCAGTAACTGGGTATCCCCCTTAACTTAGGGACCCTCATAGTTACAGGGACACTTTTCATACTTTTGCACCATTTACCTTTCTGGGCTGTGCTGAAGCAGGGAACCCTAGCGGTGAGTCGCGCAAGCATTTTCTATGGGAGATATTGCCGGGACAATGTGTCTATATATCCGGGAATCAGGCATGATTCCTGGGTATATTTTTGGGGTAACAAGCAACTATGGACCCCGACAACCTAGACACATTCTGACAACACTTCCTCTGCAAACCCCCCCTAAAAAATTGTATCCTAGCAATCCCTGCTTGCTGACATCCCTGGAAAGGCAAAAATACATAAAATCTTTATTGTCGCATATTTTACAGGTTATGCAGTACAACGGTTAGGCTCAAGAGCTGACACTCTTCAATCCCAAAAGCTGGATCAGAGGTAACCAAACAGACTTAACCTTTATTTTTGAGCCTAGTTACCCCCTCACCTTCACACAGTAATGTTCCAAAGATTCTACAGTACGAATATTGCAGACGTTACTGCACGTGACACACAAAACAACGTAATGCTGGGCGTCTTTTGATTGAATGAAACCACAGAAATGGTGCATTCACACTCAAGCCCACTGTGAAACGATATCATGTGAAGGCATATCCCTAGGGGATGTGCCGCCCTAAAGCAAGCACTATTAAGGACGCCTCCCAAAGAAAGAAAATAAATAAATTCCCCCCCACTAAAAAAAATTCCCCGAAAAATATTTCCTTTCCCCCCCAAAAAAAATCCTTAGCTAGGAAGTAGGGCGTCTCCGGAGCTGAACTGGTATCTAAGTTCAGGTTTAACTATTCCATCACATTGGCCAATAGGCAGCCGTGACGTCACTGGCAGATTCCTATTGCAGATTCCTATTGGCCCATGTGACCGGGGACTTCAAACCTGTTCAAGAGATACCTGCTCCGGTGACCCCCCCGCATCAAACCTACATATCTTTTTTTATTAAGGAAAGCAACAATGCGCTTCTGTAAGGGAAAGGTTAGAAACACATATCTTCAATTCGTTATTTAAAAGTCGCCAATGTTTTTTTGTTTTTATTTATTTTAAAATTCAAATATTCATCCCAAAAAATAGAATAAACTTGGATAATATTTGAAAATTGGACTTCAATAAATGGATAAAAAAAAGAAAATGTTAGCCGATTTTAAAAATTGTAAAAAGATGGAAAGAATATTCAAATATTCTAAATATTCACACACAAAAGGAATCTAATGTCGACACATTTGCTGATCTGTGCATGAAGTTGTAAATAAACGTACAGGGAAATAACACACCACGTGTCCCATGTACCTCAAAACATCTATTTCAATCTGTAATCAGTTTATTGCAAAAAAAAAAATTGGAACCTTAAACTGAAGCAGTTTGTTCAAGAACACCATGCCGGATGACAATTAAACCCTTTATTACAGTGGCATCTCATTACATTAAAAATGTCAATAAATATTGGCTTTCTTAACAAAGTGATTAATCACTGGGTTGTTGTTTTAGAATTCGCCCACTAATGTATTATAGACATGAAAACATGCTTAATAAGGTGGATGAATCGTGTACATGTACATACTCACATACAGTACACACTGAGGTTTAAACACATGCAAATAGCTTTCAAAGTGCTTTATAAAGTTTTGGGTGGATTTGATCTTAAATTGTGTGTTTTTGCAAAATATTTATGTAAGTTCTAAAAAAAAAAATTTTACTTATGAAATGTAGGGTAAAATTTCACCTCGGTCCCTAACTTTAGCAAAAATGTTGCACCATTTTAGTATTATACTACAATACAGTACAGTGTGTAGAAAAAACTAATGCTGGGCACTTTTCGTGGTTTTTTTTTTTTTTAAGTATATTTTGGTTTGGGGTTTTTATGAGGAAAAAAACCTCAAAATAAGTAGGATAATAAAGCATAAAAAAAAGTTTTAAATAAGTGTAACGGTGTTACCCCCACCCAATCGCAGATAGGGGCCATTACAGGCGTGGTGCATATACCTGCTGGAAACAGGAGGGCTGAGTCGTCCACCGATGTTAGTGGGATACGGGATCAGGCTTCTGTGGTTCATACCCCAGATTTCTCTCTAGCCGTGCAGCGCTTCTATGTGCCGTGGACTCCAGGAACTGAAGGTGATCTCCCACGGTAGAATTTATTACCTCTCCCCCCCACTAAGGTCACGCACCAGGCAGAAGGTTTATAACAACAGGAATGGTTTATTCACTCTGTACAGCACAGTTACACGACAGTCCTTTGCCGGATGCAGTACTCTCAGCTCCCACTGAATGATGGTCCCTGGACCGTCACTACAGGCCAAGGGCACCCGCAGCCATCCTAGCTCTTCCCCACCTTCCTAGCGGAGGCAGGGGTATGTCCACACTCACTCTCCCCCATAGGGGAAAGCACATGGGAAGGCCCCAATCTCAGGCTCTTAGTTGTGTGACCTGCCTTCCACAGAGGGAAGGAACACTCCTATCTTTAGGGCGGTCCTGCCCTTAAGTACAGCCAGGAGGCGGACACCCCGTTGTTCCAGCTACAACAGGATGTACCACCCCCTGCTGTCACTCAAGTGCAGTACCAAGGAAAGGGGGAAAACCCCATAGCAACTACTGGCAACCTGATTGTACCAGGGTTTACTGCCAGCCAAAGGGCAGAATAGTAGCCATCAGGTGACCTGGCTACATAAGTTAAAAAAAATCATAAAACAACTGCAAAACTAAAATAATACAACAGCAAAATGCAGATAAAAAAGTTTTAAGCTCCACTGATGAGTACTGGGCCTGAGTTCTAGTTTTAGTTCTAAATAATATTTGGGCTTTGGTTCTAAAATCCTTAATGGTTTTGTAATTGGTTTTGAATGTAAGGTTCTGACGGCTTCTGAATTCACACATCCGGTTTGCTCATTTTTTGGAAGAAACTACTGTCAATATACACAGTATGCAACTGGTTATGTCTATTTCGTTTGTGTACATACTGAGTAACAATAGTGACTTTTACTCTCTTTCTATTTGTAAGTATAGAATTTGTAGTCGACCTGCACACTGATTATTAGACCATTATTTAACACATCAATAATAGCTCATATCATACATTATTTAATGTTTAAATATACCTTATGCATTATTCCAGGCAATTCAAATACTATGTAAATGGTATATGCCCAACTACTATGTTGTAACGGTCTGTAGACATGCTATTCAAAATGCAGAAATTGTCTCATTAATATGAATGCAGCACTGAACATCCCTTCATAGCAGAATGATCAGAAGCCTTGAAGAGCAAGAAAGTACATGACAAATGCACACTTGCATTCATTTTATTAGGAAAAGCGAAAGTTCAAACAAAGAAAAAGTTTTCTTTTTTTAAAGAGACCATAGTTTCAAGCTACAGAACCTGTACCTGGATTTTTCAGCGTGGTGAATAGATGAATAATGTACACTACAATTTGCCACAAGGACATTCTGTATCAAACCACAAATGACTCAAATGACTCATGTTGCAGGAAAACCTTTTAGCAGTGTAATGTCTATGCATCTGACATTATAACTGTATATTTATAAGTAATTTGTTAGCACATTCTATACGTAATTGTATTTAAAAGGAATTAAATTAACTGCATGTGACACTTTTTTCTCATCCTCTATTATCCCCACATATCTCCTAATTTCCCAATATTGAATATGCACTTAAATAAAACAATATTTTATTTATGATTAGTATATTAATCTATTAATATATGAAAGCAAGTGCTAGCATTAAATCTATCGGTATTATATTTATTCCTTACAGTAAGGGCAGTTTAAACATGTGTAACCCTGCTTCCCCCCTTCCCCAAGACTCTACGGTGGTGTCTAGGGTGCATGAGGGCGGATTACATGCGGTGTGGTGCATACCTGTGGAAAACAGGAGGGCCTGAGCTTCCCGCGATGGTATTGAGGAGCCAGGACCGGGCTTCTGGGGTGGTAGCCTCCATGATCTCTTAGTGGTGCAGCGCCTCCATCTTCTATACTCCCAGGAAAATGGGACAGGTCCTGTATAGAAGAAACCCTTGGGTCCCAGGGTAATAGCTTCCAATTCACACACAGTCTTTGAGTAACAAAGGATAGTTTCTTTTATTGGCAGATTAGCAAATCCAAACGATAGTGGCTTCCAGTAGCCGCAACACCAACAGCCAAGCTGTACTTATTACTGCGCTCTCCTCCCACACAGATAATTCCTCCTCTCCTTCTCTCCAAGTCTCTCCTCCGACAGGATGGTCTGTGCTAGGGCTTCAATACCCCGTGGCCCACCCCCGAGGTTATCCTCGCAGTGGGGCTTAATTCTCCCCATCACCCCAGGCGGTGGGGTTAGGGCATTGGTCCACCAGATCTATAGCTCTATCAGCTCTACTCAGGGAAGCTGAATCGCTACTCCTCTCTCTGCTCCTGCACTCTGCGCAGAGAAGACCGCGGTCTCATGCAACTCCTCGGACCGATCCGCAGGATTCTTCGACTCACGGCATAACTACTTGCCCTGCAGACTCTCGCATAACTCCGAGCATAACAGAACTCTCGGTATCACTCTAACTCGCCGAAGTTGGCTGCTAAATATAGAGCTAGCCCCACCTCCCGTGACGTCAACAGAACCTCCCCTCTTGCTCATGCCTGCAGCAGAGTCCAGGCCTGCATCTACCACTCAGGGCAGGGCTATGAAGGGGGGAAAACCCAGGATTATTACTGGTGCCTGATCTTAACAGGGCTTACCACAGTAGAAGGGAGATAGGTATAGCCTGTGCTGTTTACAGGGGGCTACACATGGAATTCATTAACCATGGAGACTGTAATGGCATATACAATAGATATCTTTAAAAAAAACTGTGTAAGTCTGTTTAAAATAATATATGGACATCAAGGAAAACAGAGGGAGGAAAAATGGAGCACTATATCCAGTGCTGGAAAATCAGCAAAGAACCACCAGGAATGCAACACACACCAACGCGTTTCGGACTATGAATAGTCTTTTATCAAGGGACTATTGGTGTGTGTTGTATTCTATTCTGGATCCATTAAATTATCTTTATTTTATGGGAACGCATTCCCGGTGGTTCTTTGCTGATTTTCCAGCACTGGATATAGTGCTCCGTTTTTCCTCCCTCTGTTTTCCTTGATGTCCATCTACCAACGGAGGCACATCCAACCCTGTTTCAGTGGATATACTGGACGTGCTGCTCATCATGGATAAGAACCCCAAGTGAGTTTGTTCCAGTTTGACCCCATTTATTTAATGTTGTCAAAGAAATAGGATGCTTTATCTACTGGTCACCAGCAGGTGTAAATGACTTTATCCTTACTGCTTTGCTTTGTGGGATCATATTTTTACCAGGTCACATCTTATTGGACATCTACACAGTATATGGTTGATTTTCCAGGCATTATTCTGCTACTACATTTTTTTCTTCAGAGCACCATACTGCTGCGGCCGAGTTTATTCGAGCATTTGCCCGTTCTCGGCCGCAGCAGTAACCTGGCGCACGCCGGAGGGTGCCGGGCGCGTGCCGAAGCCTCGGAGGAGAGGCCCGCCGATCGGGGATTCCCCCTCTCCTCACCGGGTCCGCCGGGTCCCCCGGAACGTCCCGCCGCCGTCCTCACATCCGCGCGACACCAGGGCTCCCTCGGGGAGCCCTGGGCACGCGTACAGGCGGCACAGGCACCCGATGACGCGTGACCGCACATCGGTGATGCGCGGCACGCTGAGGGAGTGCGGCTCGCAAGCCGGGACATATCCCGGCTTGCGGAATGAGCCGTACTCAAATAAAGTGTGCCGCCTGTGTACAATATGCTTTTTCATAAACTAATATATGGAAGAAGACGACAGGCGCACCGAGATAAGTAGGATATAAAATGTATACATTTGAAAAAGAGAATATCCAAACTTACAGGTTAAAAAACTTTGACGCAATACTGGTGGCAAAACCAAAACCAAGCGTTGGTATCACACTGTATATCAGGTTGAGCAGAGTCTGTCATGCAAGGATGCTGCTACATCTGTACTCAGTCCACAAGGTTTGTCCAAAGATCAAGAAATGACGCCACGAACGGCTCTTCCAATCCCTATGCATTTTGCGCATGATGTCACCCTTGACGAAGCACATAGTGCAAAATGTTGTCATAGAAATTAAATATATTGATAATAATGCAATCTTATCTTCATACATACAGTTATATTCTAACAAATACATTATTATAAGTACAAAAAAGATGTATACAGTATAAAAGTATCAAAACATATACGGTAGATATGTATCTCGTATCCAAAACTAATATGAAGACTATATACGATGTTGATATAGATCTAATGGAGACATAGAATAAAAGTGACATAATAAAAAAAATGATACTGATATACAGGAGAATAATACAAAAGAAATATAAAAAGAAAACGTATGTAAGAAAAGCAAAAAAATCTATATCCAGGTTAAGAACATGTGGTGATAAGGTCTTTAATGTTTATATTCAATACATCTCTTGTTGTGAAATCTTCAATGTTTTATTTCCTCCTTTTCTATACCCAGACATTTTACACCTAATGGATCTTGATTGTGCATTTCTCTAAAAGGATTCTACACATTGTGTTGGACAAAACCTTTTTGAATATTTCTAATGGATTTGCTAATCTGACCTTCAATTTTCTTGTTGTTCTTCCCACATAATTTTTGCCACCGGGGAACTCTAACAAATATGTATGTATGATTTTATTTATATAGCACCATTAATGTACATAGCGCTTCACAGCAGTAATATATGTGACAATCATATAAATAACAAATAATATAATTAATACATAAAGGGGAGAAGTGCTTCAGACATAAAAATAACATTTAGGAAAAGGAGTCCCTGATCCGTAGAGCTTTCAATCTGATTAGTTAGTAGGAAGAACGTACAGAGACAGTAGGAGGGCGTTCTGGTAAGTGCGTCAGCAAGGGGCCAAGGTTTATGTATGTCAATTATCATCCATGGAGCTACTCATATGCTTCCTTAAGCAGTTGTGTTTCGAGGTGGGTCTTAAATGTGGATAGAGAGGGTGCTAGTCGGATATTGAGGGGAAGGGCATTCCAGAGGTTTGGGGCAGTCAGTGAGAAGGGTTTAAGGCAAGATATAGCTTTAGAAACAAAAGGGGTAAAGAGAAGACATCCTTGAGCAGAACGCAAGAGTCAGGATGGAGGGTTGTGATGCTACAAAATACCACACTTTGCAGGACTTGATTTTCCAGGAATAGTTATTGCAGCAGTGTCCCCCGGACATGGGTCTTTGACCGTAAACCTAAGACCCATGTGGAAGCTGCCAGGATGGCTGATGAATTTGTGTGCAGTCGCTATTTAATGGACGAGAAAGGGGCTCCCAAGTCAGTCAGGTTGCAATCTAATGATGTCCGGCAGAAACATCTGCGGAGGGTGACCATCAGATATCGACAAGCGGACAGCTTGCTCGACTCCGATGCCACCATTACCCTGGTCTAACCTTATATGATCAGACCAGAGGATTTGCTCCCGGGCACCGGGATGCAAGTGACCATGCCAGATGGAGGACAACGGTCACTCCAGGTTGCATGGGTCTTTTTAGATTGGGGTGCCGAACGTGGCATGAGAAAGGTGGGGGTATTGCCTGGTTTAGATGCCAAAGTTTTGCTCGATAATGACATGGGGCATGTAACCTGTGTGTTCACAGCAGAGCTGGCTCCTGTTGCAGCGATTACTAGGAGCCAGTCAGCAAGGATCGCAGCAGATTCATCCCCTGTCCCCATGCATTTGGGACCAACAGATCCAGCGGTCTCTGCAGAGACCAGACAGGTAAGCCAGAATGAGTCGCGACCACAGACTGACTTAGCTTCCCCTATACCTGTTCCTGTTCCCCCAGACTTAGAGACTAAGGGTGGGTGGCCAGTGTTAGGGACAGAATTTAGGGATGCGGTGAAAGCTGACCCCAGCTTAGAAGGTATGACTCTTCGGGCGTCCGTGTCTAGGGCAAGTGAAAGGTAAAGGTCAGACCACTTTCTGTGGCACCGTGGGCTTCTGTATAGGGTGCAAGGGTCTACCAGGTTAGATATGGTCTGGACTGGTAGAAGACAGCTAGTGATACCCAGGGAGAATAGGCAGCACTTATTGCAGGTAGCACACTCCATTCCACTAGCGGGGCATCAGGGGCTCACTCAGATGACAGCCCGGTTGTTGCAGTCTTACTCCTGGCTGGAAGCATCAGGGGCAGTGGCAGATTTCTGCCACCCTTGTGATATCTGCCAGCAAGTGGGTAAGGCGGCTGATTGTGTGCAGATACCCCTGAACTCATTACCGGTAATGGAGAAACTGTTTCAGAGAGTAGCTGAGACAATGTTAGGAATCTTTGCTAGGATAAGTTTTCCAAGAGGGATTCTTGTTAAGGTAGGGTCCCGGTTAAGCAAGCAGCGAGGGGCAGAAGCAAGGGCTAGATTAGAACAGCATAAGGTTCTGTTCTCGGATAAGCCGGGCAGGACACATAGTACAGATCATCCCGTGCTCACAGGTGATCTGCGTCCTCTGCATAAGTATGCCTACCGGGTATCTGCAGAGGTGAAGGGCAGTATAGAGAGGGAGGCAGAAGTGATGCTGGCCCTAGGGGTAAGTGTACCGTCTCAGAGCCCTTGGGCTTGTCCGGTAGCCCTTGTACCAAAGAAGGATGGAACTACCGGCAGCTCAATGCAGGGATGGTGTCACATGCTTATCGCATTCCCCGAATAGATGAACTCGTAGGGGCAAAGCATCTGACAACTAGGGATCTAAGTAAAGGTTACTGGCAGATTCCCCTTACCCAGGAGGCTAGGGAGAAGACAGCCTTCCTCACTCCGAGTGGCCTCTATGAGTTTTTAGTGATGCCATTCAGGATGAGGATTGCCCCGGCTACCTTCCAAAGCCTGGTCAATAGGTTACTGGAAGTAATGCAAAGTTATGCAAGGGCATACCTGGATGATATAGCTGTATTTAGTCATTCATGGGTTTCACATCTAGTGCACGTAGTAGCGGTGCTAGCCAGAATTAGGGAAGCGGGGCTCACATTGAAACTTACCAAGTGTTTAGTCGGAATAGCAGAGGTATTGTACCTACTGCACAGAGTGGGCGGAGGGCATCTTAAACCTGAGCCAGCTAAGGTTGAGGCAAAAGTGCAGTGGCCCGTCCTTAAAACTAAGCAGCAGGTTATGGCTTTTCTAGGCACTGCTGGCTAATATAGAAAGTTTATCCCGCAGTACAGTGCTGTGGCTAAACCCCTGGCTGACTTGACCCAGAAGCGACTCTCAATACTGGTTGTCTGGTCCCCCGCCTGAAAAGTTGCTTTCCAGGCATTAAAATCCGCACTGGCCAGTACCCTGATCCTAACTGCACCGGACTACTCTAAAAAGTTTTGGGTGCAGACTGATGCCTCAGACTGTGGTTTCGGTGCTGTGCTCAGCCAAGCAGGGGAGAAGGGCAGTGAGCATGGCCCTGCGCATGGACTATCCCACAGGGACAGTCCCATTGACACTTTAACGTCAAGAGCTGTGCAGCCAGTAAAACTGCTGGATGGGGCGATTGTGCCAGTGCCTACACTTTGAGGTGGGGAGGTATGACGTGAAGGGGTACCAAGTCCTATAATAAAGTTATTATGCCTGGCTGGGTGCCCCTAAGCCATATGGGGGAATTGTGATTGTCAACTCTTCAACCCAACCATGGCATGTAACTGCATTTGTAATAAAGATGTATGTGTATTTTGACTGTTCCAGGGCGTGAGATTCAGGGGTGATTTTACGGTAAAATGTTGTCAGGCTGTGTTTGGGTAGAAGGGGGCCAGTGTTGCGGGTTACCCCGAAACATGTACTCAGGAATCCCCCCAGATTCCTGAGGACATGAGGAAATCAGACCACCAGATAAAATCCTTCCTAGAAAGCAGTTTGCAGCTCACCGCCAAATCTCCCTGCTTCAGCACAGACCAGATTAGTACGACCGGGCAGGGGAATGAATCACATTCACTGAATCCCAGTATATGCCCACAAACCTCAGGACTCAGTTTGGGGTTCAGTGTAACTCCCACCAGGTATAAGGTGGCGAGAGTTATATGTTTTTAAGTTCAAGTAATGTTCAGTATGGGTAAAAATCCAGTTGCATGGGAGACAGAGTGGCTACTCCGCCCTCTAAGCTTCAAAGGCTGTCCAGGATATGGAAGTGGTAAACCATTTGTTAGCAAGGAGGATTAAAGGAAGAGAACTTCAATAAGACATTCTGACAAGTTTCAAAGGCAATCCAGGATATGGAAGTGTGTTAAACAATTTGTTAGCTTGCTTGGTAGAGGAAGAGAACTTCAATTAGCCATCCTGGCAAGATGTCACCCTGCCCAGACTGAGCGGCACAAGGTAAGAGGGGCAGGGTCTCATATGCTAATCGGCAAAGGGGCAAAGTTTGCACGTGCCCATAGCAGAATGAGAAGCCCCCTCTGCCAGGTTTGCAAAAGTATTGGCAACACCATGATAGGGGGACATAAATATTCTCACGGAGAGATAGGCTGCACTAGTTAGGTATAAGGAATGTTAACCCTATGAGAACCCATGCAGCCCATCAGGAAGAGAGTCACTATGCTGTAACAGATTCACCTGAGATTCAATGTGTGGTCCAAGAATTCCAAGCTCTGAGTAAGTCATCTAAGTTTCTCAGAGGCTGTGTCCAGTTACAAGACTCCAGCAGGAAGAGGCTACTTGAAGGAAAAGCTGCCTGGATTATTTTGCTATTTTTTTTGCAACTAGGAAAGATTCGTTTTGTAACCCAGTGCCAAATTAAGTGTGTTTTCATTGTAATTGTAAGCCAAGCTGTGTATGTTCATTCTGTAAATAAGTCACAATTTATTTTATCTCATGCTTTGCTCAATCAAAGAATCCGGGTATTTTGGTGTTAAAAGTTCTATGCTACCGTGAGAACCGTACTGTAATCTCATTTCTCAGTCTTTCGATCGCTTTGTTTTTTCCTGTAATCCAGGCACTGGTGATGTTGAGGGATTTTTGTAGAGAAGCCTTTTCTTCCTCAAACTCTTTCTTTATTATAGGTTCTCTCTTTTCCATCTCTAGCAGTTGATTATGAAGTACTGAGCTTTGCTCTTTTAGTTTTGTAATCTCTTTATCTTTAACCTCAAATGGCATCAGAGCTTTTTCCATTTTATTTTTTAAAAATTCAGCTTTATCCTGCAATTTTTCTGTTAGAGCCTCCCCCTCTTTCCTGTACTTGCTCTGAGTTTGCATCAATGACTCCATCATATTTTGCAGCTCTGCCTATTTTGTCGCTAGGGTCACAGCAGCTTCTGTTTTCCATGTCTCTTTATCCTGGGCATACTGACTTTTGGGGATGGAGCACTCTCTCTCTCTGCTCCTCCAGCTCCAGTTACAGTTACCACCGCTTCGTGCTCCCTCTCATACAGACTTACCTGGCCTCTAAGCTCCTCCTCCAGCAATGCTCTGGTTATACTCAGTGTGGTCGTCAGTTCCTCATGCTGCTCTCCGGGTTCAAACTGGGTACCCAGATGCTCTTGTAGCACTTGCTGCTTCTCCTCAAGCATCTGCCTGTTTCTCCTTGGCCTCCTTTAGACTTGCGCGCAGACCTTGCAGCTGGCTTTGCAGCTTGTGTTCTGCTTGTGGGCGCTGCTCCAAGGAGACACGTTGTCCTTGCAGTACTCTCTCTGAATTCTGAAGTGCTTGCTCCAATTATAGCTTTTCCAGGGCCAATTGTTTCTTCACCTTGACTTCCAAAATCAGTACCACTCAAAGGTCACTGTCTGTATTCCTTCCCCTGCTTCAGTGCAATTTTGCATCAACTCTTTCACACTTTTCATGCATATACTCCAATCACATCTGGTAGTCCTATACGGTGTGGCAGTCTATACTTCAAGAATCAGTATTGCTCATGGGTCACCATCTGTATTCGTTTCCCTGCTTCAGCGCAGCCATTTTGAAAACCCGCTGGGGTTTTTTTTCCTTCTCCCCACACACCTGGTAAGGCAGACTTCACTCCCAGAATCAGTAACTCTCGTGGGTCACCGTCTGTAGCCGCCTTGCTCGCTTTGCTTCCAGAATCAGTGCTGTTGTGGGTCACCATCCGTTGTGCCTGGTTTTGTTGCTTTATCCAGCACAGTGATACTTGTCTTTCTGTCTGGATATGTGGCTCTTTTTTCTGGTGCCCTCTGCATGCGTTTCTTCTGTCGACCTCTGGAGACACTGCGTCCCACTTCTGACACCATATGTGACGGAGCGGCCTGTAGGCGAGTTTAGATACGAGTCCAGACATGCATTTTTGGGTAAACCATAATAACAGAGTTTTTATTCTCCACAAAAACCACTACAACATAGGGGCTACTGCCCCTTTAAGGCAAAATATATATCATAAAACCATCACCTATTCACTTTAGGGAAACTAAATAAACATTATTCCAGCCCTTTCTAACTGGGCTGCCAGCTAAGCTGGTCACCCACCTCAAAACATATAAAAGAGTATCAAGACTAGGGAACAATATAGAAAGTCTTATCTGTGTGTTCTGGTATGGCGTCTCCGCTTTCTGCACCTAAGATGCAGATGGTAAAGTCCTGTTGCTTCCAGTAAGTCGTTTGCCCTATCCGTGTAGGCTTCTCTGCAATGTGGGGCTTTTGGTTCCCCACTGTTGCCAGGCAAAACCCTCTGGTCAACAAGCCTGGATCCCTATGGGCGAGAGCTCTGTTGTCTGTGTTCCTCAGCAGACTTAAACATGGACCCTGAAAAGCAGCTTCTTCTTGCCTTTTACCCCCTGTTTAATCAAAAGTTTTACACATCGCCTACAGGAAACCGAACACCTAATTCAGTCTCCTGCCATGTAAAGGGAGTTTAGCTCCTTGACTCCCTTACAGTTGGTCTCATATTTTCTATCTTTATATTTTTTCATTAGAAAGTTGGATTGTTCTTGGAATGTATTTGCATTTGAACAGTTTATTCTGAGCCAACCAAACTGTCCAAAGGGCACATTCTCTAGCCATTTTTAATGATAATTATTATTCTACATAATAAAATAATTTGCATCCACTGGCTTATTATATGTTTTCATTTCTATTTGTCCATTATCAACATATATGAGTAAATACAGGAGGGGCTATGCACTAAGCTCCGTTAAGTCACTTTTAGACCGCAAAGTGCTCTTCGATCGTGATTTTTGGCTCAACCCGATGCACTAAGCTACGCAAACAGGCACTTTGCGGTCTAAAAATGACTTTTTTCAGGGATTTTTTCTAAGTAAAACTTTGCTCGATCGCAGCCCTGTTTGCGTTAAATTCTGCCCTTAAGCGGGATGCACTAAGCAACGCAACCTTAGCAAACGCGAAAGTTGCGTTGATCAGAACACGTCAGGTCAGAGTAGACGCAAAGAAATCTGGACTTAGAAAAAAATTCTTGCTTTTTATTTTTGCATGCGCAAAACCCATACAGCAGGCCGGCGGGTGTTCTCGGCTGACCCGACGGAGCCCGAGGGTCACGCGGGTGTCCCCGGCTCACCCCGCGGGTGTCTAGGGGTCCCCGGCTCACAAAGTGGGGGTCCCTGCAGGAGTCCAGGGGTCCCCGCGGCCGTCCCGGGGTACCCGCAGGAGTTCCAGGGTACCCGCGGGCCTGCGGAACTAATGTTGCACCTCCAAAAATAAGAAACAACAATTCTAACTAAATACACCCCCTAACACATACTATACAGTAATGGCCAAAATTACTATTATCCAAATATGGATAATAATCCATTTGGCCATTTTAAATACATATAACATTCAATAAATACAGTCAAAACATATTACACTTACCTTTAACAGGCACCCAAAATGAAGGCCGTCTTCATCCTCATCTTCATTCTGCCCATGCCCCTACGGTGCTGCAAAACATGCACAACAATTACAAGAGCCAATGTAATGTCCCCTATCCCCTTAATCACCATAGCGGTTATTAACCGCTACCGTCATTAAGGGGTTAACCCACCCTCACCCACCAATCAGGAGGCCTACATACCCTCCCACTCTAACCCCCCACCCCATGAGGCCTAACACCCTCACCCACTACCCACAAGGGAGGCCTACCCACATACCCTTGGTGCCAATACCCCGTCCCCCCACCCCCAGTACCCACAATAAAAACAATACACAGCCCCACATTAAACATCATTCTATTTATTAAATATATTACCCACCCCCTGTGCTGCCCCCCATAAATACATGATTTATCCTTTTACATACAGGGTTCATACCCTAGCCCCACGCGAGTCCCCGGAGGGCTGGCGGGTCACCTGACAGACCTATAGGGTACCAGCAACTTGTTTCACATAGGTTCTGAAGGCCTGTTGGTGGGTCCCGCCAAGCGTCATGGCCCCCAGGTGGTCTCCTTGGGTCACCGTGGGCCACAATTGGGTCCCCACGGTAGGCCCGCGGATGTCTGGGAGCCCCGGGTCAGACCCACAGGTGTCTGCGGGGCCTCGGGTGGTTCTCACGGGGGTCTGGTGAACTTACGAGTGCTCACTATGGGTCCACGGTGCCCTCACGGATGTGGGACCACCGGTTCATCCCCGCACCTACAGGTCCGCGGTGCCCCCACAGATGTGGGACCACCGCTTCATCCCCGCAGGTGTCACCCGTGGAACCACCAGCTTGATACCCGTGAGATACCCAAGGAGACCGCAGGTGGTCTCCAGAGGTCTCATGCAGAACAAAGGAACCAACCCTGAATGTAAAAAAAATAAACCTGGCCTATACATTCAATACATACATCTCCCCCCCCCCCCAACACCTACAGTACAATAATGTGCAAAATAACTATTATCCAGATAGGGATAATAGATTATTTGGCCATTATTAAACACATTAACTAGCATATTAAAATAAATAAAGTACTACTGACCTCATTAATAAGAAGCCCCCGTCGCCAGCAACATCCTTGTCTTTCATTGCCCACAAAATACATAGCCAATACATTGCAATTACATTCAGATATCAATTAACCCCTTAAACACCTTATCGGATAATAACCGCAAAGGTAATTAAGGGGTTAAGCCACACTAGGCCGATACCCACCCTTCACCCATTCATTTGTACAGTGGCTTCATCATGCAACTATATATATATATATATATATATATACACACACACACATGATGAACCAATATACAAATAAATGTAGAAGTGTTATCAAAAACATGCTGTACTACAAATACCACTTCTCCATAAAGACACACTGCAATAAAATCAATTTCCTTTAATAATCCAATCTGATCTTCCAATCAAAATCCTCAAATGCCAATCAAAAGCCACAAATGCCACTGAAAACATAGCATTTACATTGTATACATGATGCATACAATCTATGCACCATATACATTTTGCAAATGAATGTTAATAATACCATATTCCAAACAAAATACCAATACATCCAAACAAGTATACTTTTTAAACCAATCCAGTAACCATCAATCAATTTGCAGACATTAATTACATCCCCAAACAATTAAAATAGCATCCATACCAATTACACAATTAACTACTGTATAGCAACTGTTAAAGAGAACAAGTTACCATCATACAAAATAGAAGGACACCAAAGAATAAAATATACAAAAGCAAGCCTCACCCTGACCTAAAGTACACCATACATTAGCAAAAATTACATCTATCTAATTTTAAAACCCATGACACACACATTTATGCATAGCAGCATAGCCAAAATATTTTAAAACACAGCAAATCAAGCTTTTAAAACAACATAATTTCTTACCCTGTATGTATATATCGATCTAGACATACATACATACATACATACAGTGGCAAGAAATGATATACCAAAAATAAATAAATACACATGTAAAAAAGCTTTAAAAAAAAGAACACGTTAAATAAAATACATTTCTTTAGTTCACTTGCCATTACTTGACTCACTCACCGACTCCCGTTGAACAGCTTACGCTCGAACCAATCCACCACGCACAGGAACCCATAAAATAAAAAACCATAAAATAATAAACATTAAAATAAAAATCCAAAACAATCCACGGGTCTTCTGTTTGTAATCCATCTTCATCTGTATTCTTCTTTCTTCTATCTGTGGCTCTCTTCCGGGGTCTTCATGTCTTCTACGGCCACGCCCTGGCCTTCTTATTCTGTAGGAGGTCCTTCCTCCTCAGCGTCTGCCTTCAAAATGAGAAGACATAGGCTTTTAAAGGCCTATGACGTCACATTTTCGTCATGGTTCCCACGGCCCTGATTGGGCCGTGAAAACCATGTGTTTTGACCGAGAAAAAAAAAATGATGACGTCACTTAAACGCAATGAAAGCATAGCCAATCAGTATGACTTTGCTTCAATTGCCTTTAAGATGACATCATGAAAATAAACATGGCAGGCCTCACATGGTACGGTAGCCAATCAGAGCGTGGGAAATACATCCCAACTCTGATTGGCTCTAGTACCATGTGACAGGCTTTCAAAGACGTCACATCCATTCTCCCCCAAGCCTCTGTCACATGGTCTACTAGAGCCAATCAGAGATGGGATGTATTTCCCACGCTCTGGTTGGCTACCATACCTGGGGAGACTGCCCATTGTTTCTGTTTTTTTTTTTTTTTCAACTTCAATTTTCTTTATTGGGGATACACATTCTGACAATATATCACAGCCATGTATTACCACAACCCCAACAACTTTCCCTTTTCTTCTTAACAACATCTTTCAATATTAAGGCTACTTTGTTTTGAGACAGAGACAGTACGTAAAGGACATACAAGACAAACCGGACAGGACAGGGGGGGGGGGCGGGGAGGAGGGGGGTGGGAGGGGGGGGGAGGGGAGGAGTCTACTCCAGAAGTTTCTGCCGTCGAGGAGTCAGTTCACATCTTCTTTCGTAGAGGTAGTTCTTTTTGCAGACCTGTTCTAGTGCTAGTTAATCACCTTGCCTCTGTACCGTAGGGTCGTCGGGTTGTTACTTAGGGGCTGTCTTCTACCTGTACGTCTCTATGTGTCTATAGGCTTCTGCCCTCCAAAGGAGAACGCGTTCGCGACTATTATAGCAGAATTGCGGTGGTGTCCACCCGGGGATGTCCGTCTGTGCTAGCCATGGTGAACAGACCTTTCAGGAAATTGTGCCGGTGTCATTAACTAAACTCGTTAATTGTTCCATCCGACAAACGAGCCAAATTCGATTTCGAATCTTTGGGATAACTGGAATTGCTGGCTGCTTCCATAATGCTGCAATCTCGCACTAGTGGCTATTGCGAAATGCGTTATTAATTTGTGTGTCGCATTTGGCATACCCTGGATCCGCCTGCCCAGCAGGAACAACCACGGGTCCATGGGGATCTCCCAACCGAGAATCCGCTGTAACCAATCTCTAATCTGTTCCCAAATCGGGACCACTTTAGCGCATGACCACAGCATGTGTTGCAGGTCGGCCGTCTCCCACACTGTTTTGGCAGCAGCGAGGGGGAGTAGCCCTTACCAAATTTAGCCAATCTAGTTGGGTGTAGTACCACCGCACATCAGGACCTTATACGGTTTCCTTAGTGTGGTACAGATGGAGCTTTTAGCCGCTGCTTGTATGATCTGCTCCATTCCTCGTCTCTAATGTCTCCCCTAAGTCTGTCTCCCACTGTCGCAGTAGATCGGCCGGGTCTCGCTTTGTCATTTTCGGACAGACCACTTCCCGTACATCAGTGTGAGTCCCCTTGTGTCCGTATCTCTGGAACCACAGCTGCTCAAAATAGTACGTTTTGGTCAATTGTAGTTTTTGTTATAGAAATCCCTGATCTGGAGGTACTTAAAAATTTGTATTGGGTATTTTTTGCGGATTTGATTTGTTCGAATGATTGTAACTTATCCTGTCCCTCAGATTCATTAAGTCGGATAATGCCGCTTGCGTCCAATATTTATATTCTTACTGTTAGGCCCGGAGCGAAGTCTGGGTTGCCAATGATTGGCGTCATAAGTTATGCCTTTGTGGTTAATTTACAACTAAATTTGGTGGCTCCCACACCCGAATAGAATTGGCAATGGTCTGTAGCGGCGTGCCGATCTGACGCGCCCTTCCCTTGGGCAAACAATCAGCGTTTGGATATTAATTGGCGCACAAAAATTTTTCTCCAACTCTACCCATCTCCTAAGGCTTGGGTCTGTGTGCCCTTGGAGAATTGGGCTAATTGAGCCGTTGTAGTAAGCGAACAAGCAAGGTACCGCTAGTCCTCCCCTGGTTGTGGGTCTCGTCAGGATACCCTTAGCAATTCGTGGGTTTTTCTTATTCCAGATGATTTCATCTATTGCTGATGGAGGGAGAGGAGTCGAATGCACCAATGGTATAGGTAGGCTTTGGAAAAGATATAACATCCTTGGAAGGATATTCATCTTCAAGCTTGTATCCTTCCAATCCAAGAGATGCCCCCTTTGCCCATATTCTGAGATCCCTCTCAGCGTTTACTAACCTGGGAAGTTTGCTTATATAGAGTTTTGTAGTCCGTGTAAAATATACCCCTAAATATTTGATAGCGGAGGGTTGCCATTTGAAATTGAAGTTAAGATCAATCAGTTTTTCGAATTCTTTGGGAGATTTATATTGAGGGCTTCTGATTTAGACGATTCATCTTAAAGCGAAGAGACTGGTTAAATTTGTTCAGGATTTCGAAAACATTAGGAAGGGACGTGAGCGGTTTAGATAATGTTAAAAATGACATCATCTGCATCAGGCGGCCTTATACTCATGCTCACCATGAGATTCCCGAGATGTCGGGGTATTTGTATGTGGGGCTGCCAGGGGCTCTACAACTAGCGGGCATCCCTGTCTTGTTCCACTTTTTATGTGGAATGCTCAGAGGGAAAACCCTGGTGCCTCACTCTCGCCGTAGGGCTCTCATATAGTGCCATGATGGCCGATGGACGTCCCCCAAAGCCAAACGCCCCAGCGTCTCTGATAAGTAGGGCAGTCTATTCTATCGAAGGCTCTCTGCGCTAGACTCAACACCATAGAAGTATATTTTTCTTTTGGGCCAGATCAATCAGGTTTATGATTCTTCTGGTGTTTGTTGTCTGCCGTGCCTTCCTCCGATAAACCCTACTTGATCCGTGTGAATAACCTGGGAAGGACATACCCACCCTGTTCGCTATAAGTTTAGAGTAGATTTTGATATCCGAATTGATCAGTGATGGGCCGGAGCTCTTACAGTCTGCCGGGTCCTTTCCAGGTTTGTGGATACGAGATAGACGCCTGGAGCATCTGTGTGGGAAGGTGTCCCCCTCCCGTACAACCATTAAACAATTTGAGCATATGTGGGGCTAGAATTTTAACATATTTATATATAGATTAGAGAAGCCATCGGGCCCCGGTGCTTTGGCCGGTTTTAATGCTTTGATGACTCTTTGAGTTTTTCAGGGAAAGTCCGCCTGTAGTGCCTCCGCTCTGCCCTTGCTAAGGTTGGTAAATTTGCCTCTTTCAGGAAAGTGGACAATAGGTCCCTGTTTTCCTGTTGGGGGTGACCTTGTCCCCATTATAGGTTTTTCATAGTGGCTTTGAATTGCTCCACTATTTTCCCGGTATGGAGGCAAGGTCTCCCTGTTGTGTTCGAATTGCGTGAATAGAGTTATTTTGAAGCTTCTTTTTAGCTTATTGAAGTAGTGTATCAGGCTTGTTCGCTTTTCATAGAATTTCCGGTTTAGACCAAGCACTTTCCTTCTCAGCCTGGGAGTAAGGAGGAGGTTGAGTTTAATTTGGTGTTAGCAGTTGTTTGAGTATATGTGCATGTTTATTAGCTTTGTGCAAGGTAGAGAGTTCTGCTATTTGGGTTTTAAGGCCTAGTTTTTTCCCTCTTTCCTTTTCCGTTTGGCTGCCGAGTCATCAAGTCCCCTGAGAGTCGCCTTATGGGCTTCCCATAATGTAGCTTGTGATGCCACACTGCCCTCATTCTCTCAAAATATTCCTGAATTCTAGCTCCTACTTCTCTTCCGAGATCTGGGTCTTTAGCAGGATCTTCATTTAGTTTCCAGTTCGCTCTAGGTCTATCCAGCGGGATAGTGTGCACCGCAGCTCTATTGGTGCATGGTCTGACCATGAAATATCATGGATCTCTGGCGAGAGATCCCAGGGACCATACATTAGACACGAGGAAGCAATAGTCTATCCTACTGTATGAGTTATGTGGGTGAGAGTAGAAGTATACTCTCGTTCTCCTGATGTAGTTCTCTCCATATGTCAATTAGTTGACAATTTGCAATACCTTTTGTTAGAGTTTAATACGTCCTGTCTGGTTGGTTGTTAGTGGTCGGTTGCATCGGTCTAGACTAGGGTAAGGACTCTGTTCACGTCGCCTGCCATATGATATGCCTTTTGCACACTTTACTTAGTTTATTGAAGAAGCTATTGAAAAAGGATTGTGGCATATCATTTGGGGGTATACAGTAGCGAATGTTATTGGGGATTCTCGGATGGAACTGTGATGACAGGAATCTCCCTTTCTGTCCTGGTACGTTTTGTCATGCTATAGGGATATGATTATGAATTAGAATGGCGACCCCTCGTTTTTTAACTTGATCTGATGCTAGGTAATGGTTCGGAAATTTTTATCGAAAACTTGGGGAAGTTAGTTTGGGAGAAATGTGTCTTTGTAAGAAGAGTACTTCTGCGCCCTAGTCTATAATCTCTAAATGCAACTCGCTTTTAGCCGGGCTATTCAGACCCTTAACATTATGGGATATTAGAACTTATCCTACTCATTGTAGAGCTGTGCTGTTCCGGCTGTCGTAGTTGTTCTCTGCCGCCTCGGGCAAGTCCCATTCTGTGCTCCAGTGAGCTCCAGCCACCTTTATCTCTGATGGCCCATTGTAGGGATGAAGGGAGGGGGACACACACGAGGGAACATGGGGGTGAACATGTACACAACATCACAAAAAACGAGAAACAATCAAAACATATAAACTTTCTCGGCGTCTTTTTCCTCCCTCCTTCGCCCGAGATTCCTCCTCTGGGTTATAGTCAGAATTCGAATGTTCGGACTCGAGGCCGGGTGTTTACCTCTCTCCCGACATCCAACCCAAAGGGTTGCGTAGTATGCATAGGGAATTTCCCCCTATTAACTAACGCCAGGCCCATGCCGACTTCAGGGGCAGGCTATCTCCCACCTCTCCCGCCTCCTCCCCTCCTAATAACGTAAAACTTCTTCTCACCCACTGAACTAGGGTAAGCCAACCAACTCCCCGTGATCCTGTGTCCCTTATTACTATAGCGCTGGTCTTGTCGCAATTGCAGTCCTGGTCGTTTGTTACGGGTGCTCCCTGCTTCTCCTGTCTGGGTTTTTGATCCCTTCCCCCGCTCCAGCTCGCCTATTGTCTATTTCTGCCCGGGCTATTGCTATACTCATTTCACGGATGCTATTCCATTATCTTCTCTTAGGTCTATTCCCTTGTCCTCCATCTGTCTTGGGCTCAGTACAAACTTTCTGCCTCCCTTCCTGTAACGTCTCATACTTCTCCATTTCCCCCCTTCCTCTTTCCTCTCCTTTCTACTTCCCCCTCGCTGTCTTAAACACCTTCTGTCACCAGCTGCTATGGATACCCTCCAGTGTGGCATCCCTCTTTTTGCACCGTTGCGTTACCTTTCTTCTTTCTTCTATCTTTGCTGCCTCCCTTGCTACTTCCAGGCCTTCTAACCACTGCGTACCCTCTTCTCTCTATCGCTATGCTCCTTTAGTGCCTGCGTAATAACCCTAAACTGTTAGTCCTCTTCCTGCTATCTTCCCTCTCGTGTGGTGTTTCCCCCTTATCTACTCTATCTACCTGCGTCTCGCCCATTCGCGCTGCCTACTCTTCCCTCTGTGGCTTTTCTGGGGCTGCGCCGGCGTCGTGTTGCTGGTTTTGCGGGCGTGTATTTGAATTTTAGCGAGCGGCTGTTATTTTGTGCCTGTGCGGGGAGTTGTCTCTGTTAGCGCCCTTTCGCCACCTCTTGGGGCCTTCCGCTGTGCTGCACTCTCAAGATGGCGTCTTCCTCACCGGATCTACCCCTTGTTTGGTGACGTCCTTCCGGTCCGTCGCCATTTGGATTAGCTTTCGTCCCTGGCGGTTGGATGTGAGCGCGTTCCTGCTTCCCGCCTGAAGCTGGTCTCCGGCTCGCGTCTCACCTTGGCTCCAGTGCTCGTGTGTCGCCGCCATTCTCTTTGTGGGGAGCCAATCGTGCTTTTCCCTGACGATGCCTCGGGATCTTCCAAGCTGCTCTCATAGTTTGTCAGGTAAGTAGAATTTCTAAAATTGTTCATTTTTCAGCCTTTGTCTTGCGGTTTGACTGCGCTAAGGGAACGGTGCCAGGTTCACACAACAGGGACTTGGTGGCTGTCCGTCACCCTTTTAACTTGAAACCAACAAGTTAGAACAAACAGATAGTCATTTTGTGTCATATTTTAGGCGTTATCTTGATGTGCCCGGGGGGACCTTTGGGCTTGGGACCAGGTGGGGGTCTGGTGTAGGGCTTTCTGGGGTCGACCTTTCCAGGGCCTCTCCTAGCCCTAGTTTGTGCAGGAAAGCAGGTCCCTCTCTAAGTCCTTTATAGAGGATCTGCCACTTCGTGCCACCAGCGAGTCGAAGGAAAGGTCCAGCGGTACCTGACCCCCTTCTCCCGCAAGATTTTAGTGATCGGAAGCAGGTTCGGCGGCGGGCAAGAGTGACCGGAGATAAGTCTGAAATATCGAGAGCCTGACCCCTTCATACTCCACCACTGGAAGGGGTCTGGTGACAGTGAGAAACTTCTCTTTTGTTTTATAATAGTGTAGGCGGATCACTATATCCCTTGGTGGATCATGTTGTAGGGGCTAGCCCGTAGGGCTCTATGACACCTGTCCATAGCCAGTGCTTCTTTGGGGATCTCAGGGAGCAGCGTTCTACCCAAAGTGTGATGTATGCTTGCAGTCCAGTAGCTCTCCCCGGTACCCCCCTGTTCTCAGGTTATTACAGCTGTCGCGATTTTCTGCGTCCTTGTCGTCTTTAATTCATTTATCTGGCGCCTGCAGATCCAAGGATTTCTTATCCTGCCGTTGATAGCGCGAATAGATGGTCCACCTTGTTTCCAGGACCCCTGGCCTTTCTCCCAGTCCAGTTACTTCCCTCTTAATCTTTCAGTTCGGCCTGAAAAAACGATTTGAGATCATTGCACAGCTTTGTGATGTCGACATTGCCGTTTCCGGTCTTGCTCTTGGAGGGTGTAAATTCGATTCTTCCCCGTCAGGTTCAGTTTCTGAGCCGGCATTCAAAAGTGGGCCATTCCTGAGATGCACCGCGCGGCTCTGCCGCCCGTAATACTCTGGCATCACCCGTTTTTTTTTCAAGGTTTGGGGGTGGTTTTGCGGGACATCCTGGGTGCATTAAGTGTTTGGGGCTTTATTTCGTGCTGTGTGTTGGTCTCGGTATTTGTGGGCGGGCTTATATTGACTTTATGGAGGTCGAGGCAGGGAGCTGTCAGGTTAGGCTGCCATACTCCTAGCCGTCGCGCATGCGCCTCCAAACTCGGCCATGTTTCTTTTAATGACGTCATCTTAAAGGCAATTGAAGCAAAGCCATTCTGATTGGCTGTGCTTTCATTGCCTTTAAATGATGTCATCATTTTTTTTTTATCGGCCAAATCACTTGTTTTTCACCGCCCAATCCGGACCGTGAAAAACATTTGACCAAAATGTGACGTCATGGCCTATAAAAGCCTATGTCGCTTCATTTTGAAGCTAGTCGCTGAGGAGGGAACATCTCCCCTCCTAAGAAGAGAAGAAGGGCGTGGCGTAAGAAGCCGGATGAAGCCGGAAGAAGACGGAAGAAGATGGAAGAAGACCCCAGAAGACCCCAAAGAAGAAAGAAGACACAGGTGTGGATTTGTTATGGTTTTTTTATTTTATGGCTTACCTGTGGATTGTTTCCTGTGCTTCCGGGTAGCTTGGATTTCCGAGAGTGGGCATCTAATGGTGAGTAAACAAAAGAAAAGTTTATTATTTTTACTTTTACAGGTTTTTATGATTTTTCATTCATGTCTTTTATTTTTTCACTCCCATTTAATGCCCGTTAATGTATCTCTGTATATAATACATTCACGGACACTGAATTGATGTATTGTATGTGACTTTTGTATGGAAATGCATTGTATTTTATGCTGTATTATTGCCCCTGTATGTTATGTTTATCTATCTGTATGGATAGACATACAGGGATAATAATTGATTGTTTGGCTCATATTTAGGTTCTTTTCATGTATGGATAATGTATTTAGCATCTTTATTTTGTCATTGTTGTGAATAATGTAATTTGTATGTAGCTAATGGCTTCTTTATGGTAGTAAGATTAGAATGACGGTGGTTACTTTAAATTAGAATTGTTTTGGCAATGGTTTGGCTTTAGCAATTGAATAAGGAAATGTATAATTGATTTGTATTGTATTTTAATTGTTTGAGGAAATGGATTAATTGATTGATGCTAATTGTATTGATGTTGGTTACTTTCTAATTGATTTTCAGGATGGCATTGGTGGTTAGGGGACATTGTTCATAGTGTATTTTATTGTTACATATATTTTGCATAGTGGTACAAGATGCACAGATTAATTGCATCATGTACACACTCTATGCAATTGTGTGACATTTCATATACATTTGTGGAGCTGCTGATTGATTGGCTTATATTTGCAATAGATGCTAGATTTATTGTACAATGTGGTGATATTAAGATTAAAAATTCATGTTTTGATTTGTGCATGTTTTATGTTTTTCATAATGGGCAAATAATATATTATCCATATCTGGATAATAGTTATTTTGCACAGTATTGTACTGTATGTGTTGGGGGGGGGGGGGTGTATTGGCCCCAAGGGTATGTGGGTAGGCCTCCCTTGTGGGTAGTGGGTGAGGGTGGTTAGCCTCACGGGGTGGGAGGCTAGTGTGGGAGGGTATGTAGGCCTCCCGAGTGGTGGGTGAGGGTGGGTTAACCCTTAATGACTGTAGCGGTTAATAACCGCTAGGTGATTAAAGGGTTAGGGGACATTACATTGGCTTTTGTAATTGTTGTGCATGTTTTGCAGCACCGTAGGGGCATGGGCAGAAGGAAGATGAGGATGAAGACGGCCTTCATCGTGGGTGCCTGTAAAATGTAAGTGTTAAATATTTTGACTGTATTTATTGTAATTTAAATGTATTTAAAATGGGCAAATGCATTATTATCCATATGTGGATAATAGTAATTTTGCCCATTACAGTACAGGCACACCCCGGTTTAAGGACACTCACTTTAAGTACACTAGCGAGTAAGGACATATCGCCCAATAGGCAAATGGCAGCTCACGCATGCGCCTGTCAGCACGTCCTGAACAGCAATACCGGCTCCCTACCTGTACCGAAGCTGTGCGCAAGCGGGGAGACTATAGCGCCTGTTACAAATGCCTTATTTACATCAGTTATGCACGTATATGATGATTGCAGTACAGTACATGCTTTGATAAGTGGGAAAAGGGGAGTGCTTCACTTTAAGTACATGTTCGCTTTACATTCATGCTCCGGTCCCATTGCGTACGTTAATATGGGGTATGCCTGCACTGTATGTGTTAGGGGGCGGGGGGATGTGTGTTGTTTATTGGGGACAATAGTCCCCAACAAACATACTAATGTGCCTTAACCCCTTCATTGCCTTAGCGGCTATCCGCTAAGGTAATGAAGCAGCATTCATGTATTTTTAGTAATAGTGTGCGGGAGCAGGGGGTCCCCTGAGCTGAACCGCATTGATTTCTGCCTCAGAGACCCCCTGCTTCCCGAATTAAAGGCCCCGGTTTGGGGCATTGCTGCCAGTGCGGACGCCATCTTTATAGAGCCCACGTCGCGTCTTGGACGCTATAAAGATGGCGGCGGCAATGGCACCCAATGCCCCATACCGGGGCCTGTAACTCGGGAAGCAGGGGGTCTCTGAGGCAGAAATCAATGCGGTTCAGCTCAGGGGACCCCCTGCTCCCGCACACTATTATTTAAAATACATTATTGCTGCTTCATTACCATAGCGGATAGCCGCTACGGTAATGAATTATTGTTTATTATTATCTATGTTTTAATACTAGTGTAGATGTGCAGGGGGTCTCCTGAGCTGATCCGCATTGGGTTCAGGTCCGAGGACCCCCTACTTCAGGAGATACAGGCCCCTTTATGGGGTGCCGGTATCCCCTGCAGAATGTAAATAACCCGGTCACGTGACGTGGGAGCTTTAAACTGCAGAGGATACCGGCACCCCATAATGGGGCCTGTAACTCCTGAAGTAGGGGGTCCTCGGACCTGAAACCAATGCGGTTCAGGTCGGGAGACCCCCTGCTCATGTACACTATTATTAAAATGTATTTATTTAGTGTACGATCGCCTGTAACAGTATTGCATGGAGATAGCAAATCTCCATGCAAATGTTACATGCAGCTTTTTTTCTATCAGCTAGCGAACGGAAAGGTTCAGAACGCTAGCAGAGGGGAAAAAAAGCAAACCGTATGCTGTGGCTGTTTTGAGCTATTTTGAGCAGGTACTTTAAAAAATGGCCTCAAGGCCTTAGTGCATCGCGTTCCCGGCTTCACTTTTTAACGAACCTGCTTTTTGGCCAAATCAGAACGCAAAGCCATTGAGCTTAGTGCATAGCCCCCAGAAACTCTATTTGATTCACACTACTCTTGCATGAGAAGCTTAGGACAACTGAGTTGGTGTTAATGTATTTAATTAACCTCTCAATGGAATTGTCACCATCCCTCCATATGAAAAACATATTCTCAATGCCATTGCACCAGGTTTGAGCTGAACTCATGGTCACACCAAATGAAATTGTCCTCCCACTGGGCCATAAATAGATTGGAATAGCTTGGCATAAATCTGGGGCACATGGCTGTATCTCTAATTTGCAGGCAACCATGATCTTGAAACCAAAAAATGGTCCAGAAAAAAAGTAACCCTATCCGTTAAACAATGTCTCTAGACTGGATGAATGCTGTATCTTTTACCAAGAAATAATTCACTTCTTCACATCCTTAACTATGTTCAATACAATTATATAGTGATATAACATCATGTCACACATATATAATCCATACAACATTTTTCAAATTAGAAACTTGTATCATATCTTGAAGATAAATTATTTTGTTCTTTAGGTATTTTTGAAGAGAAACGGTGGATGTTACAGATTCAATAGCAGCTATTCTTAGTCGACCAGGGGATGGGTCACATTTATTTCCCATTTATGTGGATATTGGGTAAGAAGTAGAAAATAGATTTTCTGGGATATTTATTTAGAATTAAATCAAACTGTACTTTATTTAAAACCTAATTCTACATACCCAGGATCAATAATTCTTCAATTTCCTATATATACACTCTAGTAGGATCTTTCTCTAAAACCATACAGTATGCTTGTATTGCCTAGGAGTCTGAAAACTGCCTCCAGACAGTGCTACTTGTACAGAATCGCTGCCCACCTCCTTTATTTGAGGATTTTATAGCAATCTATTTATTTTGCATAAGTTCTTTTAATGACTCTCTCCTCTATATTGAAGTTATTCTTTTAAAATAGTTTTTTTTGCCCATGTTATCAATATTTTCCTGAACTACTGTAGTCCCTCAAGTATCTCAATAGTTCCCCATAGAGAGATGTGTGCAGAGGTTTTTTAGCACAGTAGATGTTTTTAAGGGGAAATTCAAAATAGGCTTTTAGTAGCAGGCAGGTTTAAACAGCAAAAACTCAACTAACATTTTATGTTTCAGCAAAAACAGGGCTAGAGGAAAACAAACAAAACAGGGCTAACTCCCATAGGGAGAAATTACTAGACCACAACCTCCCAATCTATGGATAGGGGAGCGAGGCCCCATAACAACAGAAATCAGAGAAACCTTTCACAGGTAGAGGTCAGTTACCTTTAGGCCCCCGGCTTTCTCCAGTCTGGCTTGGAGGGGGGAAAAGAGTCCCAGTACAGGCTTCTTTCCAGAGTGGTCCAGTATCTTCTTGGGACAGAGAGAAATAGTCCCTGTGATCTCTTCAGCAGTTCAGGGTGTCTCCCTATACTAGAGATCTCCCTACAGACTATTTAAAGGAGTGTAGCCTAGTGCCCCTTGCTATTGGTTTTCCGGCCCTGGCACATAAGTCCTGGTAAGTGCAGGCAGTGTCAGGGTTAAATCATTCCTCGTGAGCCAGCATGAGAGTCTGGCAGCACACTATTAATTGTATTTAATTGTAACCATAGCCATGTGCAGGCTAGGGGCAGTTGGAAGCATCATGCCGTGGGGGTGGGAGGGGTTACAGGTGTCAGCACTGTGGGGTTATGCCTGTTCTACCCTCAGCCATGATTGGTTTTGGGACAGAGTCACTAATCCTTCCCCCAGGTATATAAGATGCTTCCTTCCCAAATTGAAGGAGATTCCACTGCTCCACAGTGAGTGAGGTGGTTCTGCCTCAGCCCATCAGGGGTTGAGGGGGTGATGACTAGCCCCAAGGGCCTCAAGCCTTTGGGGGGCCTAATCAGGGACAAAGCAACAGTAGATGTGAGCGAAGGTGATCATCAGCAGTGTGTCATAAAGTACCTCTCTTGCGTGGGAAATGGAATCAGCTGATCTGCCAATAAATGGTACAAAGTTTCATGTCTCCTGTCTGACTTACTGGAAAGGGGTTCCTGTGGGTTACTCTCTTCCCCTGGCAGGTCCCTACAGGATGGATGTGCTGCACCAGATGGATCAGAAGTCGTTCCTTTTACCTTACCCATATCAACGTGGAGACTCAGGCTTCCTGATATAAAACAGGCGAGCCAGTACTGCACCAAAGTTCACCCATAATAGCCAAATCTCCCTTAGTAGGGGAGAGGGGAAAAGTGTTACAAGTGTAACGAGCCAGCTGAGCAGGTTAATTGGGACAGTCTCCTCTGAATTAACCTTCTCTGTGCTGGGCTCCTCACACGTCCTGTTACATTCCCCCTTTTAGATAGCTTGGATTAAAGTTGGATCTTTTTTTTTTTTGAAAGGTGTGTGAATAAATATTGTACTAGCATCTTTTTTTACAAGTATCTGATATGTCATCACCATTTTTCATAAAGTTAACATTCTGTTTCATTAAAAATGTCTTGAGTGTCAATTTCCTTTCAATATAATTCAAATTAATATATGTTTTAAAAACATTTAATTAAGTAGAAGGAGCAAAATTTAACCCTGTATATTGCTCAAAGTGAAAATACCAAAAGGGGGATCCACTATTTTGTATGTTTTATCCCCTCCTCTCTTTCCTCTCTTCCCACTCTTCCTTTTTCATCTCAAGGGTGAATATTTTGTCTCCTTTATTGTCGGTGAATCTCTCATCTCTAAAAATAAATAAGTGCAAACCTGTTCCTATTTACATTTTGATTTATATAAGTTTGAAATCTATCTTTTGGGGTGTTATTTTAATTTGTTCTTTAAAAAAAAAGTGCTCTCTAAAATCATTATTATGATCCTGCATATTTTTATTCTTATTCCTAGCAAAGTTTATCTGTTTAAAAGCTCTCTCTCTATTTATTTCTTTGTTTTACTTCTGTCCATGTTTCTTCTGAGGGTTTATAAAATTGTTTCTGCAGTGTGTTCTTATATCTAAAATATCTACCTTGATCGTAGTTAAATCTCCTTTCTATTCCATGTCTATTTTCACTCTTCTGAACCGTCCAATTTCTATATCTATGATCTATTATTCATATAGTCATCTTTATCTATTAAAAATGTTTTCTGTTTCATACAGATAATCTCCTTTTCTAAGTCCTATTTACCTTGCTTTTGCGATCGTCTTTAGTTCTCTATATTCCCTCATGTTGTTAAATGGCTCTAATTTCTTCTGCAATTGTGGGATCTATATCCAATTCATCAAGTGGCTTTCTTCTTCTGTATGTGTAATAGGAAGTCTCATTAATTCAAATGAGCAGATGTCCAATACCTTGTCCCACTCATCCATAAAAACGGAATTATCTAAAGTGTGGGACTGGAAATGTCTCAGTCCCCTTGGTAATCTCTTACGTGATAGTTCCTTTTCAAACGTGACCGTACAGTATCTCCCCATTGTCTAATTTCTGTTGATAATAGTTTTGTAAAACATACAGAACACCTATAAGCTCATATTGAACCCTCAAAATAACCACAACATATATAAAAGCATATAAGTGTCATAGAGGAGTGCTACTGAGCATGGCAATATATATTTAAAACCAGAGACAGAACATGAAACACAGACAGAGCTCAGTGCACATCCAGTAAAACGTATACACAGTACAGTGCCTAAATATATATGTATAGATATCTTTTGAATAAAATGGTCTATTAGTTTAACATTTTGGCCAAAGTGTTGTAAGCCTCTGAGCCACTACACGGCAGACCACATCTCAAGGGTCCCCAACACTAATATAAATTCTTAATTACCTGTGCATTACCAGGAAGAATGATTTATAATAAATCTGTCAAAATGAGTTGCAAAGTTTGTAGGTATTCTGTATGTTTTACAATTCTTGTTCAGCTGGTCTTAGCTGATTGGAGAGTAGCTTCTACTACCTAGTTTGAAGCTCAAACCCTCCCACTTTTAAATGGTTAAAAGCTCACTCCATTGCATCTCCCACTCTCAGGGGATCTTGCTTGCTTGCAGTTTGATTGTGACAAATCTAATACAGAGTGCTTTTCCTGGTAATGTACAGGTTAAGAAGAGCTTCAATCAGACTTAGAAATTTGCAACTAATTTTGACAGATTTATTATAAATCATTTTTCCTGGTAATACACAGGTTATTAAGAATATATTTATGCACTGTACTGTGTATAAGTTTCATTGGATGTGCACTGAGCTCTGTCTGTGTTTCATGTTCTGTCTCTGGTTTTAGAAAATAGTTTTGTGACACCACCAGTGTACGTGAATGTGTATATAATAAACTAAATAATATAAACATATAAATAATTTGCTATCACTGCAGCCACTAAAAGTCCAAAAGACCCCCAAAGAATATCTTCATACAGACATCACCAAAAAAAACATCGACTCAGGGCGAAAAAAGGAGGAAAAAAGTCGTAAAACAAGTATTTTCTGAAAAAATGGTGAAAGATATTATATGGATATTACTGACAAGATAGAAATGTACTTAAATCATGAGAGATCTGTGTAGGTAAGTCTTGATCCCCTTTGTTGGATTTGCTGGGCTATGTAAAGCCTCAAAACCTCAAAGTACAGCTCAACCCCGTTATAACGTGATCCGTTACAACGCGAATCAGCTTATAACGCGATGCCAGCGTGGCTCCCAATTTTCGTATTTATGAATACTTTACAACACGATTATTGGTATCTTAAATACTTTATTGTACAATGCATACAATTGAACATTATTTCTCATGCAATCCGTTTATAGCGCAATGTGATTCTTTGGACCCCAAGCACAGCGTTATAAGGGTGTTGCTAGTCAGAAAGTGTATCGCACAGCAGAGGCTAATGCCAATTATCGACTATGGGGACATAGTTTATGGCTCGGCACCTCAAACCCACCTTAGCAAACTTGATTCCCTCTACAATTCAATATGCCGTTTTGTCCTCCAATGCAACTACAACACACACCACTGCAAAATGCTCAAACAACTCGATTGGTCATCACTTGAGTCTTGATGCAAAGTTAATCTTTCCTTTCTTGCTTTCAAATACTTTCTGGGCAAGCTACCTGTCTAACTGAACAAGCTCATCACCCCTGCCCCATGCAGCATTTATAATCTGAGATATGACTCCAAAAGACTGTTCATGGTGACAAGGTTCAGCAAAGTATTCGGCTGCTCATCCTTCAATTACCGTGCACCCCATAACTGGAACAATCTACCGGAGACCCTCACAGCCTCCACCAGTCTAAGTTCTTTCAAAACTAAAGCTGTCTCACATTTTAATCTGGTCGGTAACTGTTACATACAGTATGCTTATAATATATATTATCTCTAACTGTGCATGCAATGTCTTGTATATAATGTATACCCTGTTCACTTTACAGTATGTAACTATGTATTTGTAATCATGTATTGTTTGTCATCTTAACTCTATGCCCAGGACATACTTGAAAACGAGAGGTAACTCTCACTATATTACTTCCTGGTAAAACATTTAATAAATAAATAAAATAATCCCATTACTGATTCATGCAGGGAGACTGATTTGCCTATTGCAGGATTCCTATGCTCACTTTGTTAGGAAACACGCAGTCCTCTTAAATTTTTTTGCAATGCCCGATGTACTGGTTACTGGTTCCTGCGCCATCACTGTCGGGACAAGTACTTTGCCCATCAGCAAACCACCAGAGGTGGGTCACACCGAGTCTGCCTTTCATCAAAGTCTCTGGAAGAGTCTGCAAGATCGTCCAGAGAACGCTCTTGAGAGGGGGGAGTAATGTCAGGGTCTCCTAGACATCCCGCTCCCAGCCACAGTTCCCTATTCGCTGTCCACCGTGTGTGCTACTGTTTTCTGTCTGCTCTGGGTTTCCTCTGTATGTCTCCTCTTGGTGCTCCTGTCCACTGTCTCTGCCTGTACTTATAGTTTCCTGTACTTCCTGGCACTTGGTTTGTGTTCCCTGGACTTCTGTTCCATAGCCTGTTCCTGATTATTGTTCCTGTACATATCCTTGCAATTAAAGGCCCTTGCTATTGAACTAACTTGCCCAGTCTCTGTCCTGCTAGCAAGTCCCAGTCCTGATCCCTAGTCCCAGTACTGTTCCTGATTTCCAGTCCTGTTCCTTCTTCCCTTCCCTATTACTGCCTTCCTGCTGCCGACCTCTGCCTGTGACCACGACCATGCCACCTGTCGCCTTCCCCCGACCTCTGCCTGTGAACCCCGACCACACTATCTGCCATCTGCCTGCGACCCTTACGAGTCTTGCCTGCTCTCCGCTGTTCTGGCCACGAGGTTCTACCCACTAATGGAGTCTCCCTCGTGACCCACGTACACATACAAATCAAATTTAGATGTACATTATGCATTCATCTTTACAATTGCAGAGTATACATGTACAGAAATGTCAACAGAAATATACTAGCAAAAAGGATCAAAATTACATTTATACTGACAGAACATAAATGTAGCACAGGGATAAATATTACACGATAAAAAAAACACATTGATGTCGAAATGACACAATAATTGTGTACAGATATACTCCAAAGGATTTATCTTAGATAAAACTGATCATAGAATGTTAGTTATTATCTCTGAAGGAATATTGGTATGTATTTTTCGTAATTTCTCTAAATAGAGTAATCCCCAAAAAAACTTTAAACACAAAAAAAAAAATATGAACTACGCAGTCTATAAATCTGTCTGTATTCTAAAAATCTAACATATAACGGGCGTGTGGTGCGGCTAATTTAAAATTTGTTGCAACCACATGTTATCAAATAGACAACATGACTTTTTGTACAGTTTATGTGCCCCTGAACTGGAAATTATCCATGTGTCTAAGATTTGTTAAAAGTAACTTTAGCGCTAAAAAACTGACAAGTCAAACAGCACTAAACCATATATTAAAGAAACACTGGAGGATCCTAGCAGGCCACGCAGTGTTAAAAGATCATCTCCCTATGGCACCTCCTGTTTTTCGTAAAGGAATTTAAAAAAAAAAACACATTACCACCCAGTCAGCTTCCATCTATCAATCCTAATGTGGATAATCACACCTTATCATTTAAATCAGCTAATTTCAAATGTGGGGCCTCTAGGTGTTTAACTTGTCAGTTTTACAGTACATAATTCAAGGTTCTTTTAAGAACTCTAAGACATATGAACAAGTTCAAGTTAAAGGGCACATACACTGTAGAACAAGTCATGTTTGTCTACTTAATAACGTGTGAGTGTGACAATTTTTTATATCGGCCGCACCACACGCCCTATATATATTCATGTATTAGAACACAGGCGAAGTATTTTTAAAGATGCGCAGACTCATGAAGTTCCAAAACATTTTTGTAATAAACACTTTAAAGATACATGAATGTGTATATAATAAACAAAATAATATAATCATATAAATCATTTGTTATGCCTGCAGCCGCTAAAAGTCTAAAAGTCCCCATCAGAATGTCTTCATACAGACATCGCCAAAAACCATTGACTCTGGGCACAAAAAGGGGAAAAAGGTGGGGAAAGGAGAATTTTCTTAAAAAATGGTGAAAGATTATGTGGAGTTAATATTGCATGCAGGGAAAAGAAAATTATGAGACTTATTACCGCGATGTTAAGTTTGTATTAATCAAAATTGCATTAATAATGTTCATTATTCAACCAAAATCGCGATGTAGGAATTAACGCAACAGTAAAAAAAAACTCAATTGCGGTACCGCAATAATATTTAATTCCCAGGCTTCTGTAATATCTATTGTTGCAGAAGCCTACTGTATGATAGAAATAACATTAACCCGTTTGATGCCAGCAGTTACCAAGGTAAACCACAGTCACCAAAAGAATTAATACATACTGTAAAAACACACTACATACCCCCCTTTCCCACCAAATAGGGAAGCATGCTAACTAATTTGCTGGCTTCCCTCCCTTTTTGGTGATGTCACATCACTCCAAAAAAGGAAAGGCATCACATGGTACATCCACCAATCCGATTGGTGGATGTACCATATGATAGCTTCCATTTTTTTTTTTTGCTGAAATGTTGTCATTTTAAAAGGCGTGAAGAATATGCTACCTGATTGACTGGATTTCCTCCCTTTAAGATGATGCCACATCATAAAAAAATGGAAGTCATCACATGGTACCATTTGTCAGTCAAATGTGACGTCACAGGCCTTACATAAGGTCTGTAACGTCTCATTTGACCCAAGAAAGTGTCGTATCACTATCTCCTGGACCTGTTGGAGAAGGAAGAAGAGCAAAAAAAAGAAGAAATCAGAACTACTCACCGAAGACTCCTCTTCAAGCAACTAAGGATTATGGACTTCTTCACATCATGCTGCTGAGGCTCATTGCATCGTGGTGCCGCTGTTGAATGAGGAGGATGAATCTTTATCCCGGCAAAGGTAAGGAACACATTGATTGTATTGTATTTAAATTGTGTTTATTTTAGAATGCCCATTAACTAGCAATGTGTATAATCTATGCCCCTTTGAGGATACAGCTAGCACATTGACAATCAATGCATTTTTGGCAAATGCTTGTTTTTATTTAAATGGAATGTATTTTATTTTGTGTTTTTTTAGGTTGCCCATTTATTGCCATTGTGGCACTATATGCCCATATTGTGGGCATGGTTTACCACAGTGACAATCAATGGATTTATTGGTTTTAATTTCTTAATGTATTTATTTTGTTTCGCAAAAAATTGGGCAAAAGTGCTATTAGCCATTTTTGGATACTACTCATTTTGCCCATTTGTATGTGTGGAGATGGGGGTAGTTGCCCAGGGGAGGGTGCTTAAGCTTACTGGATGAATACTGGGTGGGTTAACCCTTTAGATATTATAGTGGTTTATAACTGCTAAGGTAATTAAGGCGTTAGTGGCCAGTAGTTAGTTTTTTAAGTTTAATGTTGCTGCCCATGGAAGACGTGTAGGACGAAGATGAGGACGAGTGTGGCCTTCATCCTGGAAGGGTAAGTACAGCTTTAATTCATGATATGGTGGTTGTGTAATGTTTTATTTTTAAGGGGCAAAAGCGCAATTTTCCAGATCGGGATAATAGGCATTTTGCCCATAACTCTACTGTATGTGTTGGGCGGGAGGGTTTTTGTGGGGGTCGTAATAGGTAATGAAGCTGTTTTAAATGTATTTTAATGACACAGTATTAAAGTAGGGGGTCTCTGGAGCTGATCCACATAAGGGGCCTGTAACTCGGAGATCAGGTGGTACCCTATGCTAAAATGAATGCGGTTTAGCTTCGGAGACCCCTGCTTCAAAAATGTTCTATTAAAAAGTAAATTAAAATGGCACGATCGCCTGCAAGTGCTGTGCAGGGAGAGGCAGCTCTCTCTGTGCAACTCTCTCTGTGCAGCTCTTACAGACTGTTGGAGCGACATGTCGCTCATCAAACAGACACAAAGTTGTACGATTTTGCATTTTTTTTAGCACACAATAAAAAACTTGTGATTTTTCTTAGTGAGTACCGTTTTGACACACATTTCTTTTAGTGCGGTAAGAACATGCAAACCCACTCAGTAATGCACTGAACTTATCGAAGTTTAGTGAACAGTCCCCTATGTCTCTCCTAAACCAAATTGCTACCCTAAATGCAGTTTGATCGTGTAAGAACTGTTTAATACATTTGGCAAGATGCCTTTGCATTTGAAAATGTGAATTTTCTCACAATTGTGCCTTTCTTGTATTTCATTGAATAGCTCTCTAACCCCCCCCCCCCCCCCCCCCCCAACTGGAGTATTGGGACTTCATGTGGTTTGCCTATTAACAATAGAGCAAGTCATTTCCAATTCTAAGGTTTCCTACTACTCTAATCTCTGAAGGCTAATATGTAACTCTTTAAAACAATTTCTCATTGATAGTTCATAATGATGGGAATCAGAGTATCTTCACGTAACCACACCATAAATGTAATCACAAATTTGTATCAAAATTCTGGATGGCAGATCCTGGGACGAGTTTTCTATAATGCCAATCAAATTCATATTTATATAACAGTTGTAACTATGGCATATAAATCAAAACGGATAGAATTTTACAGGACACTTTTCTCCATTGAAATATGTTATTTAACCTATAGACATAAGTCACACACAGCACACCTGTGAGCATGTGACTTGTCTGTGTGGCAAGGGTTAATATACACAGCAATCTAGCTGACTCACGTAACTCCTCGCAGGGTCCCTAGAATTAGACATTTCTCCCCTCAATACGTCACAATGTATCGCAACTCGCTGTCACCACCAAAAATAGTTTCAAGTTTTACTTACAAAGTACTTGGCCCGGTTTACTAGAGAAAAATATGTAATTTAATACAAAACCTAATGTAGCAAAATATGTTATAAAAAATATGATCCTTCTCTTCAAAAAGCATCAGTTTCCTTTCCCAGAGACAACATTTTTAGATAAAATATACAAAATTAGAACAGTGCTTAGTTAAGAAAAAGAAAAGTTACAAGAACATACTGTACAGTACAATATTTACGCCGAATTATATAAAATAAACAGGATCAAAACTGAAAATCTAAATCTAAAATCTAAATACGTTGCCACATAACAATATCCGATATCTCCAAGAGGTTGTGGATTTGGAAAGGAGAGAATTCCCGTGTCTTGTTGGCATCAAACACTCCTCTGTTGAATACTAATTTCATATCCCAAATGCATGTTTTTTTATCCTAAAAATCCCTACATTGGAATCTGAATAACCCCACCTTCTTGGGTGTGTCCTTAACTCCCCTTCATTAATCTCTAGAGGGAGAAAATCTTTTTTTAATACAATTGCCTGAGTATTAAAATACCCCATAACTCCTTTTCTGTAACACCTAGAAGAATGGGACCCACATCAATGGGTTCAAGTGCGTTTGCTGCAGACTTCGAGATTAGTCTTCACTCCTAATGGGGGAAACAAATATCTGATCTTTGCACCCTCACAATAGTGGATTGTTTAGCATAATTTTATCTGTCCGATTTCAAATGTTACAAAGCTACATTTGTTATTCTTGTGAATCATATCAGATTCAATATATCTTTATTTTTAGTAAACTTGCACTGACATGTTGAATGTCTTCCTGGCCACACCCTCTTGTTTTATCCAGATCACCTTGTAATTTATTTTAATCTACATAAAGATGCTTTGGTTACTTCCACTGTGAGCAAGGGTTGTGGGTCTATGGTTTTAATCACCCCTCAATCCCAGCCCAGATTGCTCTTAGATAACTCAAGTTTTAGACAAACACAGAAAACAGGCTGGGTTATTCTTGACTGGCCCCAACAAAACATATACGTGTAGCCAGGTCCCCCCTGCCCATCAAGCCCCCCCTCACCTTGCTAGTGATCGCAGGGGCCGCCGAGTTCAATGGCGGTCCCGTCGGCTGATCGCTAGAGTGGGAGCGGTGAGGATCTGGCTTCAAGGGGGTTGCCGGGGACGCGCGCGGCCGGGTTGCCAGGGCCGCGATCTCGTTGCGAAGGCTCCCGGCGCTCCCGAAGCAGGGCGGCAGGGCGCCGCCATTCCCTATGTGGTCGCGCATGCGCAGTGAGTCCCTGCATGCGGCGGCCAGCCAGGGACATTGAGCATGCGCAGTGATAAGCGCGCGAACACTAGCCTACCAGGGAAGGCTCTTGGAAGGGACTACAAGTCCCATGAGCCTCAGCAGCGCCCCACGTGATGCCAGGGAGCCAATAAGGCTGAAGGATTGCTCTGGAGACAGATCGATACATTTCGCGGGCTTAGAGCAACGGCAGTTGGAGCTGGGAGATAGAAGGGGAAGGAAGGGTGTAGTGAGCAAGTGGCTCCTACACCAGGTAAGGTTCCCCAGGTCCCAGACAGGCCCCAACTCCCCACCAGGTTAGTGGGTAATTAATAAGGGATGGCCCCTAGGTTAGGGACTCTGCCCTTAGGTGCGTGTGGGGTGCAATCTTGTCAGGTCACGGCTGTCAGTGCTGTGAGGGCTGACAAGAGGGCATCGTGTGTAGATTGCAGTGCGTTGCTGCAGGGGCTGGGAGTGTCAGTGAGTGCCAGGAGAGCTAGGGGAACGGATTAGGCCAGTAAACCCCTAGGCCCCAGGTACGTCTTCACTCCCCAGCTTGTGGTGCTACAGGGAAAAGACTTGGGCTCAAGTCTGTGATAAAGATACAGAGACTATCTCCAGGGTTGGGTGCAAATCATCAGTGTTGCTGCAGAGGCCATCCGGGTGGGATCGCCCCGGACGGCTGTTCCTGTGTTCATCCGTCATCGGATCCTTTGCGAAGCTCCGTTGCAGGCCCGAGCACTGGAGTGCTCGCCAGGTAACCCTTATCAACAAGTGCACCAACGATCCTACCTATATTATTCACACGGGACTAGTGGCTGCGCAGTCACACATATCTTCTCCCTTAAGAGTTCAGACGTATTGTGTACGTGGTTACTGGACAGGGGGTGGGATCACCTGGTGAAGGGGGTAGCGTCCTGTTTGACGCATTAGTTAGTGTCTCCTCTAGAGAGGGACACCTGTTGATCTGTTGATGTTATATGCAAGTACGTTTCCTATGCTCACACGTAAAGGTATTGGTGGTTATACATACTGTGTGCTGAGTGATATATATTGTCCTGCGAGGAACCACTCCCCCTCTGGTGGGAGCCATCGCAGGTGAAGGCGCTGGACCGAGTACAGGGTTACTCATAATATACTTGCCCCAGGTTCCCCGTGGCGGAAGCTCAGCCCTCCTGTGAGCCTAACAGGTAAAGCACCACATCCGGTAACAGTAGGTTTTCCGCACTCACACTATATCTGCGATTGGGTGGGGGAATACCCGTTACATACGGTAATTGTATCATTCAAGATGCAGAAAGACTGCTTCACTGTGCTGGAAAAGATTTTGGCCCACTCATTTGAGCTGGTCTCTTCTCCAGCATAGTGAAGTAACTTCATAGCATAACATAGCTTGTTGGCCATGTGAGGGAGATAAGGATCCATTGCAATGTTTTTTCTGGTTGTGTGAGCAGTATAATATAATATGTCTCAATCATTATACCTTGATCGACCTTATCAAGTGGAAGTCATGCAATAACAAAATAATAGAAAGACAGTTTAAATAAATGTACAGAAGTTATATGAAGATGCACACGTTATTAAGTTTTTGGGGGGTTACAGAATTTAGTATACACATCAAACAAGCACTTCCTGCAGAGGCATTTGTATAAGTAGTCGGTTATTATCCACATTTTGAATGGTTGAATTGCCATAAAGAAGAAACCAATAATCATTATGAGTCTTATTGAAATGCCTCACACTTAGGATGTCAATACTATCTTTAATGTCTCAAGTGCATTGGCCCAATGATTTGTATTACATCTTTTAATTGTGGAATGGGATGAGCCTGTCCATTTTTATCTTCATACGAATTAATTCTGATATCGCTGCTCCGGAATTCAAAATATACCTATTGCATTGTTCATCCCCATTCATAGGATTAGAAGAGCATTGTTTTATCCATTCATTGCCAGGCTGCATATCTGTACGTGGCATGTGCAGATCAGCAGCTGAACCAGAAATAAAGATTCATCATCAATGGGCTGTAACTAATGGGCAGTTTAGCACTTGAAAAAATGTCCAGGTGGCAACACTGACACATTGATTGTAGAAACAGGCAAAGTTCCAATGCTTTCCAGCATAACAGCTGAAGTATTATTTGTTTAAAATGTTCCAGATTATCATAAACTATTATAGCAACAGTTACATTTTATTTATTTAAAGGTGTGTATTGATGTCTAGTTTCTGTCTCAAAATGTACGTGTTTGAGAGAATATGAAGAACACGTTTCTGCTTAGAAATATAAGGGGCATGAAGCAACGTAAACCAACACCACTAAGACAGCAAGAACTTCAATTAGTGCATCAGTTTAACTTTGCATACAGTTAGTTATCAAAGGTACCAGATGTGTCTGAGAATATGTTAAAAAAAGTTATTCAGGGCACTACGGATTTCTTAAAATCTAATTTATTGTGCCAAAGTTCTGACAATTCGGCCGAGGCAACGGCTTTTGTCTAGTGTTAATGCCATGAACACTTGAGAAAATCCATTGCATTGGCCGAAATGTCACAACTTTGGCACAACAAATTAGATGATAAGAAATCCGTATTGCCCTGATTCACTTATTTTTCTCCGCAGTCACTGGATTACTAACAGGTTTTCCCTGGACCAGGATTTTTACCGGTAATTGTATCATTCAATATTATTTATGTACTGTATGGTATGCAGCATATAAACCTCATGTTAAATTTGAAATCTGATACTCCCATTTCAGATGAGCTGCACAAGTCCCTGTCTGCCATCTTGGTAGAGACAGCATAAAGGGACCTGTGCAGCTCATCGGAAATGGGAGTATCGGGTTTCTTACCCTGCAGATGGCCAATCAAGCAAAGGAATAAAGATGCAGGGTCCCATTCCAACGCATGGAACCCTGCAACATTATTTATAACATTTTTACCAGGAAGTAATACATTGAGAGATACCTCTCATTTTCAAATATATCCTAGGCATAGAGTTACGATGATAAATACATGGTTACAAATACATAGATACATTAAGAGAGCAGGGTTATACATTATATACAAGAAATTCTATGCAAATTTAAAGATAATATATATTATAAGCGTATATAACAGTTATAGACCAGATTAAAATGTGAGACCGCTTTAGTTTTTAAAGAATTTAAACTGGTGGTGGATGTGAGAGTCTCCAGTAGACTGTTCCAGCTGTGAGGTGCACGGTAAGAGAAAGAAGAGTGAACAGTCTTTTGGAGTCAGACTGAGGTATTTAATCCTCTTGGGAAACTTACTGTCCTCTGGGCTGTTAGAGCTGCAGCCCCAATATGGCCGCACTGCAGCCGCACCGGAGCCGTGCAAATCGCGGCACCGAGGACAGTAAGACTGGCCACATCTGTATCCTAGGCTGTTACTTTTGATTTCACTTTATTTTTTTATATAAACAAGATTATTTCATGTGGATATCACTGCAACTGCTATGTGAACAGATGGAAGCAGAGTGAGGGGGAATCTGAGCATCAAAATGAAAGTGTATTTACCCAGGAGAAATGGGAATTGTCAAGCAGTTGAAATCACTTGTAACAGCACAATGAGAAGTGATGTACACCCATCACCAAGGACAATTTGGTGGAAGAAAATACAGTCATTACAATTATTATGAAATACATGTCATGCCTTTGATAGCAATATTTCATTACTGTGCAACCAGTTGTATGGCCCTCTGGAATCCACAGTGGAAAATGGCTCAAATTCTACATTTATAATACATAAATCTTGTGTGAACAAACCATACAAGTATCAGATCTCAGTACTTCTAATAGACAAAAGAAAATAAATTGTACACATTCTTCTAAAAGATTCTGTAGAGGAATTTAAAGCAAGTATTAACAATGATATTTAACCAATTTGATACCACAGTGGTGCACAACTCAGTCCTCAAGCACTCCACCCCCACCCCCAATGAACACTAAGGGGGCTATGCACTAAGCAGTGATAAGTCGTTTTAAAAGCGCAAAGTGAAGTTCCGCCGAGCGCTATGCACTAAGCCGCGCAAACAGGCACTTTGCGCTCTAAAACGGGCTTTTCCTTGAAATTTTTTCAAAGTCCAACTTTGATCGTTCGATCAGCTGTTTGCGCTGTATCCTTCCCTTCTGCGGGATTCACTAAGCAATGCAAACTGATAGGACGTTAAAGTTGCGCTGAATAAAGCTCACCAGCTAAAGGCAGGTGATAAAAAAGCAGGACTTAGAAAAAATTCTTTGTTTACCTTTTTGCAGGTGCAAAACCAATACAACAGGCCGGCGGGTGTCCCCGGCAGACCCCACAGGGGTCCCCGAGGGAGTCTTGGGGTACCCGCGGGCCTGCGGTACCAATGTTGTGCCAACAAAAATACTATACATTATTTCTAACTAAATACACCGCCCTAACACATACAGTACAATAATGTGCAAAATAACTATTATCCAGATATGGATCATAGATTATTTGCCCATTATTAAACACTGCATTAGCATACCTAAATAAAGTCAATAAAAACAGCAGCCAGCTAATCCAATGAATACAAGCAGTAACAACAAACCAATTACTGTAATTCCTAAACCAACTCAAAATGAATAGTAACTAACCAATCAAACCAATTAATTACAACAACATTAATGAATGTAAACATTAAAAGACAAAGAAATACATTCAAACAATCTCTGAAAGAACCATAAAACGCATTAGCCAACATAATACAACATCAAGGTGAGTAAAGAAAGATAAAAGAAGATTTGGGTACCTTTGCTGTATCTTCATGGCGGATGGCATCGGATGCTGTTGGAGGCCTTCAAGGTACGTGAGCTTCCTGTTTCCCCGGGAGTCGGAGGGCCACCGCTTCTAATGGTAAGTAATATGCTTCAATGTTTGTAAATGTCTCTTTTTACAGGTTTTTCATTGGATGTGATTTTTGATTTTTTGGGGGAGGCACATTGACTGATAATATATTAATCTGTACCACTTTAGGGTACAGATTAATACATTATTATTACAATATTTGGGGGAATTTGTGGCTTGGTATTGCTGTTGGTTTTTTTAATGTCAGTTTCTTAGGTGGATGTAATTGTTTGTATTTTTCCTGCTTAATGTAATAAAATGTTTGCGATTGGTGTTCGTTTGTAGTTCATGTTGTATTATGTTGGCTAATGCATTTTATGTTTTTTTCAGAGATTGTTTGAATGTATTTCTTTGTCTTTTAATGTTTACATTCATTAATGTTGTTGTAATTAATTGGTTTGATTGGTTAGTGTTACTATTCATTTTGAGTTGGTTTAGGAATTAATTGGTTTCATTGGTTAATGGTTTAATTAAATAATTGTTGATGTTGTTACTGCTTGTATTGATTGGATTAGCGGGCTACTGTTTTTATTGACTTTATTTAGGTATGCTAATGCAGTGTTTAATAATGGGCAAATAATCTATTATCCATATCTGGATAATAGTTATTTTGCACATTATTGTACTGTATGTGTAAGGGCGGAGGGGGGGAGGGGGGTCGTGTATTGATGTTTGATAATTCTTTTTTTTAATATACATTTTAATTATAGTGTAGATGTGCAGGGGGTCTCCGTAGCTGACCCGCGTTGGTTTCAGGTCCGAGGACCCCTACTTCAGGAGATATAGGCCCCATTATGGGGTGCCGGTATCCCCTGCACTTTCAAGTGTCCGCGTCACGTGACCGGGACATGAATATCTGCAGGTGATACCGGCACCCCATAATGGGGCCTATATCTCCTGAAGTAGGGGGTCCTCGGACCTGAAACCAACGCTGTTCAGCTCTGGAGACCCCCTGCTCATGTACACTCTAATTAAAATGTATTTATTTATTGTACGATCGCCTGTAACAGCCTTGCATGGAGATGGCAAATCTCCATGCAAATGTTACAAGCGGCTTTTTTTTCTATCAGCTAGCGTACGGGAACTTTAAGTGCGATAGCAGGGGGGAAATACATTGCACGCACGATAAGCCAGTTTTGGGCACGTCCGATAAAAAATGGGCTGAGGGCCTTAGTGAATCACGCCGCCGGCTTCATTTTTTATCGGACGTGCTAATTTTTTTCAACCCGGCGCGAAAGCTTGGAGCTTAGTGCATAGCCCCCTATGCCTCTTATTGAGCCACCTGTGATGAAGCAGGAACTGATTGAGCCACCTGTGCTGAAGTATTGATATCCCCTGAAAACCTGACCTGTTGGGGAGCTTGAGGACTGGTGTTGAGCACCTGTGCCATAAAGGCTTTGTGACATGAAATTGGTAAAAAGCCGTTCATTAACAAGGTGAAGGGAAATATACTTAAAGCAAAAAATATATGTATGAAGGGATCCTGGACTTGGTTTCCATGTGTAGTGGTCTCTGGTATGCCAACAGAAGACTAAGTTCAGGTCCTGCCACTCTCTCTTCTGACTAGGAAATTCAATATATCTCTTAACACATCTTGAACTGTAAGAACATAAATTACAAAAAGGTGGGTTGCATTATTCAACCTTCAATGGTCAGAACTGACTCAAAAGGCAAACATATTAGTTGACTAACCCAGGCATGACATGAATCCAGTCAGTCAATCATACCTGGCAGGGTATTGCTTTTACTAATTACCTTGGGTGCTTGTATGTCTCCTTTTGCCTGTTATGGTCGCGTACGTCGCTGTGTACTGTCCAGGAGACAGACCCGCTAGGCAGAGGTGGAGAGTAGAGACTGACCCGTACCTGGGATCTGAATCCTGAAGAATAGAGAAGTGAGGTCCAGGTCCGAGGTCAGGGCAGGAGAAGGCAGGACAACCGTGGTCACTGTTCTGTAGTCAGAGCTGGAGAAGGCAGAATAGTAGGGGTCACCGTTCTGAGATCATCATCAATAGGCAAAGTACAATGCAGGTCGGAGCCTGCCCCTAAAAGGAGGGATTTTATAAGGATCTCCCAACATGGCCACCGAGGCAGGACATCTGCCTCTACCCTAATGGCCACCAAGGCAAGAAGTCTGCCTCAGTCCGGATCCATATAGGACCTCCCAACATGGCCACCTAGCATGGACTTCTGCCCCCACCAACACAGCCACAAAGGCCGGAAGTCAGCCTCAGTCTGGAATTATTGCCTACACCTGACTGCTCCCTTTATAAGACCTCTTTCCCCACTCCTCCTTGTCTGTGAAAGGTTCTGTATACCTTGTTCTCTGCTGGAAACCATGTCCTGATGCCCAGGAGCGGGTTTGGTAGGAAAACCCTTGTGGAAGTCCTTGACCAAGGCGGAGGCATGGTCATCAGAAGCCTTGACCCAACTCCTCTCCTCCGGACCATACACCTTCCAGTCCATCAGAGTCCAAAATCTCCCGGACGAGATACTTCTGTTGACCATCCACGGAAACAGGAGCGGGAGGGGTAGAGTTCCAGTTCTGGATTGCTAGTTTCAGTAAGGATACATGAAATGTGGAGGTGATCTTTAGTGATGCATGGAGCTCCAGCTGGAAGGACACTTCATTCACTCTAAAGGAAATCCTGTAGGGACCGATAAAATGTAGTCCCAATTTCGCGGAGGGCTGACGGAATCGAATATTCCACATCGAGAGAAAGACCTCATCACTAACTTGATATTCGGCTGATGGCCTCCAATGTTTGTCCACATTTCTTTTCTGTGCTTTTGCTGCCATGCGAAGGGTCATTTGAATGCCTTTCCAGAGATTCTGAAGGTCATCGGCCCTGGTATCTGCTGCAGGAACCCCTACAGTAGAGGAGTCGCGGGGACAGGCAGTCGGGTTATACCCTAGAGTTGCAAAGAAGGGAGAGCACTTAAAGGACTCTTGGGACAGAAAGTTCACAGCAAATTCTGCCAGCGGCAGCAGGTCCACCCAATTGCTCGTCCTGTTGCTCAGAGACATAGCACCAGAGGAACTGTTCCAATATTTGATTGGTTCTCTTCATCTGACCATTGAACTGTGGGTGGTAAGAGGAAGAAAAATGGAGATCAATGTCCAAAGGCGACAAAAAGCCTTCCAGAATCTTGCAATAAATTGGCAGCCTCTGTCAGAGACAATATGTTTCGGTAAGCCATGCAGGCAGAATACCTCACTGATTAAAATATCTACCAGCTGCGGAGCAGAGGGTAGTTTTTTCAGAGGAATGAAATATGCCTGCTTGGAGAAACGGTCGACCACGACCAGGATTACCGTCATGTTTCAGGATGGGTGAAGCTCTACAATGAAATCCATGGACAAGTGTGACCATGGAAGGGAATGAAGTAACCCGCATGTTAAGGAGCATGACACTTTTGTTTGTGCGCATACTGTACATCCCGAGACAAAGTCCTTGACGTCGTTCCTGATCTCCGGCTACCAGAAGGTCCTTTGTGAAACTCAGCCGTTTTCTTAATTCCAGGGTGCCCAGGAATTCTGGATTGATGACCCAGTTGGAGGACTTGTAGACGAAGAGAGGAGGGAACGAAGAGCCAATAAGGAGGTACAGAAATACCAGTGGGGAGCTCAGACTGGGCTTTACAAATGAGATCCATGACCGTGGGAGTTATAGCTGCGACAATTCTGGAAGGAGGAATAATAGGCACCTGGTCAATCTCCAGTGCATCTTCAGAAGAAAACTGGTGGGACAAGGCATCGGCTTTAACATTCTTGGATCCCGGTCTAAAGGAAATAATATAGTTGAACCGAGTAAAAAAGAGAGCCCATCGCGCTTGGCCGGTATTCTGCCTACGGGTCACCCCCAGATACTCCAAGTTACGGTGGTCCGTTAGCATAGTCACAGGCATTGAAATTTCTTATTGGAGATGTCACTATTCCTCCAGTGCCATCTTTACCACCAAGAGCTCCTGATTCCCGACATCTTAGTTATGCTCTGCTGCAGAGAAGCAACAAGGATGCAAACGTAACTGGAAATCCGTTCTCTGTGAAAGTACTGCACCAGCACCAACTTTGGAAGCATCATCCTCGAGGATGAACGGACGGAGAGGATGCGGGTGAACAAGAATATTAGTCATGGAAAATAGTCTCTTTAATTTGTGAGTGGTAGCTTGTGCCTCTGGAGACCAAGAAACATGCTCTGCCCCCTTTTTGGTCATGGCCGCTATACGTGCAAATATTTTTGAGAAATACTCCATGAAACAATGGTAATAGTTCGCAAATCCAAGGAACCTTTTAATGGGTTTAAGTCCCTTGGGCAGTGATCAATCTAGATGTCAGAGACTTTGAGATGATCCATCGCTAAGCCTTGAGTGGATATGATGAATCCAAGAAAAGCAAGACTAGACTTCTCAAATTCACATTTTTCGAGCATGGCAAACAGTTGATTCTCACTAAGGCATTGAAGCACCATCTTTACCTGCTCACGATGTTGCTCCAAGGATTTAGAAAAAATTATTATGTCGTCGAGGTAGACGATGATACAAGGCCCCAGTAAGCTTTACAAGCTTTTTTGTTCTTATACTTTTTATTCTTATACTTGTGTCCTTTAGTAATCTTAGATTAGCAATCAAACAAACACATACAAGAACAACAAGTTGCTGGTTTTCCCACAATCCTTGGGGAACCTTCATTGCTCCAAACCAGAGGCATTTGGCAATCTTCCTCCGGCCTACAAGGCTTTTCAGGATGTCTCAGCAAAAGGCAGGCGGGGGAACTACCCCCTCATTGACTGTCCCATTGATCTACTCCCTGGGAATTTTCCTCCATGAGGGTGGATTTACCCTTTGTCAGAACCAGAGTCTATAGCCATGAAGGCCTATAGAGAAGAGAATCTGGCTCGGGATTTATTCAAAAGACCAGCTCTCCCGCAGATGCGGGCTTTTTTGTCCAGAAAAAAGATGGGTCCTTAAGACCCTGTATAGACTACAGGGGTCTTAACAACATTACGTTAAGAATCTCTACCCGCTCCCTCTGATTCCGGAACTTCTTGTTCGCCTTCGTGATGCAACCATCTTCTCCACAGTTGGATCTAAGAGGAGCCTATAACTTGGTCTGAATCAGGCACAGGGGTGAGTGGAAGACTGATTTTAACACCAGAGATGGTCACTACGAGTACCTCGTCATGCCTTCAGGCTATGTAATGCCTTAAATAAAACTTCTCGGAGGTGTGGCGGTTGCATATTCTGAATTCCACGTGCAATAAATTGGATATCCCTGCATTCATGCCGCATTTATGCTCCATTCGCGCCGCCTAGCAACTGCGGCTGATCCGCATTTGATCTATTTAATTATAATGGTTCAGATTTATTTGGGTGCAATTCTTCGCGTATCCACCAGGTGGCAGATATTCATGAATTGTAATGAATTCTAATGTGCTAGAGTAATGTATCTACTTGCAGGTGTTTAACAAAAACCACAGTGGTCCATTGTGAATTGACCTTAGTACTAAAGAAGTTACAATACTGTATTAATTTAGGCATTTCATAATAAAAACTCAATGCACGGTGTCTTTTTTACATAACTGTACTGGATTTCTCCTGTCCTGCAATGAGTACACCACCGCAGTCCGTGTGCAAAAAGCCCGACATAACGTATGCTTATATATAGGAGACACTATTTGATATCTGATAACACTCTATAGCGATCAACATAAAAATACCTAATTTCAGTAAATGTGTAATCGCTTAATTAACTACCAACCTGACCCATGAGAAGCAGATCTATGGATAATTTTAACTATATACAATATGTGATGTATATTTGTATGCATTTTTTATGTTAAACTTTGTTTGCAAAATTGTAGTATTATTGAGTCATTATATAAATTTACAAGTTGTTTACATTTACCTCCGGTTTATGTACCATGTCTTCCTACCTGTAAAGCATATCATTAAAGTTAATTGCAGAGTAGTAATAGACAGGGGTAAAAATAGGAAGGAACACGAGAACTTACCAAACATACCCCTAAGGAAGAAGGAACTCCTTCGAAATACGTAGGGTTGCCAGGGGACCAGCATCAGGAGCACAGTGAACCACCGGAGGAGACCAGATGTGACGCAAGGTGCTGTCTGGAACGGCGAGAGCTGCTGTCCACGGAGATGATTCAAGTGACTGGAGCTGGTCCTTTTCTTTAATACTCATCTATCTATATGATTATAAACCTGATTCTTTACATAAAGTTGAACTTTTTATGAAAAATGCTTCGGAACCCATCTGTGGCTGTGTGGGAGCAGAGGAGTAAAAATAAACCTTTATGTGCCTGGGGTCAGGCACTTACACGTAAGTGCATACCTCACCAGTATAATCTTTTCATGTTGCATGAACTTGCTTCACCTTTTATATTTTTCTTTTCTCTTTTTGTTTTTGGAGATGCGCTGAATTTTCTTGGGCCTTATATCTACGCTCAGCCTGCACAGACCCAGCACCCTGAAAAGGCATGCGATACTGTGCAAAGCCATGTAAATAGTAAACAATCACTTTGATGCCTACGGGTACCAAAGTATAGCACAGACACCAAACGGGCTAATACATACCTTCCTTAAATATGTATTAATTTAAGCGATAAGTGGTTGATGACTTGACCTTAATGCCTACTTTTTATGTATTTATTGATTTTTTTTTTACCCTATCAGACTTTGATGATTGATGTTTCATTTTCAAGAAAAAAATGTTATCTACATAATAAAACATATTATTAACTCAAACAATCTGCAATAGTCAATAATCTTTGGCACTTAGCTAGCATTTATTTAACATCTGTCAATGTACTGTACACTAGAACAGGCTATTGGTCACAGTGATAATACTGCTTATCACGGTATAACTCAGAAAACCACAGACTTTCTGTACAATTACTTTGGCCTTTTGTATGGCATTATTGAAATGTTCAATAGACAGAATGGGCAGCACCTGCAGCGTCAAAAGTTCACAATGTCATATTTTCCAGTCTTGGTTTTCATGCCAATGACAGTCCAGTGTCCAGCAGCCCATAAAATGCAGGTTGTTTCTTGGGCCTAATATTCTGCCTTGAATAGCTAGCGTCCAACCTCGAAGATTCTCCCTCTTATCCATGCAACATAAGGCTGTTGCATTGTGTGTTAACCTAGGAGATACTGTATGTCAGTAGTAGACAATATAGTTAGATAGGCACCTGAACTGATTAACAAAGTACCTTGTATTACTGTACCTGAGATCAAGTCACATTGTTGCATTAAAGAAGGTAGATATGTTCCATGTTTCCATATGTACAAATGCGGTATCTGAATATTTCAGCTTGCTGTCTACTGCTGCCTATATCAAGTGAAAAAATTCAATGTTATTTTATGCTGGAAAAAATGGTAAAACTGTTTTTAAAGTTAATTACCTGTTTCATTACATAGCAAAACACCTATCAGCCAATATTAACATGAAAAATTAAGAAAATTAACAGCAATCAGTGTCGGAATCAGCCAAAGTAAAACACAGCTATTTAGAGAACAGCTCAGAGTCATAGGTTTAGGTAGCCTTGGGTTATTTCCATACACATTATCAAGAGGTGCAACTTTCACAGTATTCTCTATTTAAAATACAGTGTTAAACACGGATTTTCCTGCTTTCACAGAGGCATACAAAATTAAATGGTAGGGAAAAGTAAATGTGGAAAGTTCAAAGCAATTAGTTAATTATTTGTGTTTTGCTAAAGGCAGAATGATTTCAAAATATTCAGTACATGTTGTGCATACTTAATTTCTCATTATTTCTAATATATTTGGTATCAAGCAACATTGAAAATGGTCATTGAGGAAAAGTAAAAACATGTCACAAGGAGCGTCGAAATTAATTTACAGTACCACGGGGGATATAGTAATTGATCTATATCTAGTACTACATTTTATCACATTGTCCTTTTTGGACTACATAGAATGATATTCGTTATATTAGAGCAAAGTCTTACCCAACAACCCATTGATCACTTAATCAATGACAAAGTAAACACCACATGTCTGAGCCTGTTTAACTCCATACAGTTTGTTTTTGTATTGTACAGTATGTTGTTTATATACAGGAGTTGAAGGATGAATGGGACAACTGAGAACCGGCACTTCCTTTAACGGTCTGAATCTCAGGATGTAGGGGGTGTCCGGGACTGAAATTAGTGGGGTTCAACTCAAGAAATCCCCTGCTTTAAACCTATACATTTTTTTTAATGGCTTGGATTACTTCTTTAAAGCAGGTTACAAACCTTATTTTTATATGTTTTCTAGTTATTTTTGACTGTATGCATTCTTACTTAAAGCAACCCAAAGCCAGCAGTCTAACGTTCACATACTGTAGCTACCTCTCCTGTTTATTCTAAATCGATCCTACCCATCAAGCAGTGAAGATGTGCTTTCCATGCAAAGAGATTATCAGAGAAACTGTCTTATCCTGATCTTGTCTGATAAGACTCTTTCAAGTCAAGTGTTGCCACAAAGTGGAATGGGTTTAGTAGCCGTGTTAAATTTAGTGTTGGGTTCAACTTTTAGGCACAAAACCCCGGTACTTCCTCTTTGCTCCTCAAAAAGGTCCCTCCAGAAAGTCAATGCAGCAGCTTACACCAATCACTCACACAGACAGTAACATAATGTGGAATCAGAACACACAGAGCTGCACTGCACACATTAACCTCCTTAACGTCCAGAATGGATGGTCACAAAAATATATAGAGAGATTACAGAAACAATTGACTTTAACAATGTTTCAAATGTCACATGACTCCTACTTCTTTAATGTGTACCCATTTCAGTTTGTTATATTGGGTTATGAGATTTAAAGCTCAGGAAGCACCTCTCCTTTTATTAGTGTGGTTGTTTTATTTACAGATTCTGAACATTTTACATATTTGCCAAACATTCTGATGTCAAGATCTGCCCTTGATATAAATGTCAAGGTTATTTGGAGATAAAGGTGCTTCTCTTCACAACTTGGTTATTATGAACAGTTTTGTTGCACAGTTTATCCATCATGTAGATCCCATGAATATTCTCAGTACCTATTCATCAATAGAGATAAAAGTGTGTTCCCACACATGGTGATTTATTTTCTGCTTACAGTACGTCTACATCTACTGTAATTTAGGAAGTTCGGTAAGAACGATTTTGTTTTACGTTAGCAACATGTTATTCTGAGAGGTTTACACAACTATTGTCATTGAGGAGATATTTAAGTCTAATAAAAGTGATATAATAATGAGAGAGGAGCAAACTTGGACACATCTGATTGTCATAAGTGTTTCTTAACTCCTTCCCAAGTATGCATGTTCAAAAGCCTGATCCAGTGTTTCCCAACCGGGGTTCCGCGGCACCTTGGGGTTACATAAGAGGATCACAAGGGTGCCACAGAATCTCCCCAATCTCCCAGAGTAGGGCGAGACCTTGGCTGTTGCTAGGGGGGTGGGCAGTTTCTGCCACCCAGATTGGCTGCTGCTGGGTAATGCCACCAATCAGGAGGGAGTGTCAGGAGCCTGGGGGGTGTTGCCGTGTGTGTATTTGTTCTTTACTGTTGTGTGTGTCTCCTGTAACTCTCTGTTTGTCTCTGTCCCCTCTGTCTCCTGTGATTATCTGCCCCCTCTGTGTCTCGTGACTCTTTTCCCCCTCTGTGTCCTGTGAGTTTGTTCCCTCTGTGTCCTGTGACTTTCTGCCCCCCTCTGTCTTTGACTCTCTTTGTCTCTGTCCTGTGTCTTCTGTGACTGAATCTCCTGTTGTGGGGGTGCCTCAGCAACTGAGCACTGTGATTAGGGGTACCCCGAGAGAGAAAAAAGGTTGAAAACCACTGCACTGATCAGTAGAAGGAGCGGCTCAGTGAGTAAAGATACTGAGTCTGTCAACAATGACATTGAGTTTGAAGCAGGGGAACCTGATTCAATTCTGGTCTCAGCTCTTTGTTGACCTTGGTAAGTCACTTTATCTCACATGCCTCAGGCACCAGAAATATAGATTGTAAGCTCCACGGGGCAGGCACTGTGTCTGTAACTTTCCTATGTGCTGCAAACCTTGCATTATACTGTATTTCTGAAGCACTTTGAGTCCCACTGGGAGAAAGGCACTATATGAAATAAAGTTATTGTTATTATTATTATTACTTCTGTGTCACACAATATTGAAACACAGTTCCTTTGGAGTCCTAATATTCAATCAGGGATGGAAAGGAGAGTGAGCTCAGAACTCATGTTAAAGGAGTCTGTACTGAAGGACAACTGAACCTCCATATTAAAAATATGTTTGCTTATATTCCCTAGTCCACGTTTATACCTCAAGGGTTACCAACAGACCATGTTTTTGTTGTGGTTAAGCATGTTTTATTAGAGAAATTTTGAAAACCTTGCTTGGTTTGGGAACTTAAAGACTGAACTTGGACAGTACAAGAAGTGGTGCCCGCTCACCTTAAGTAATGTACTGTATGTGAGGCAGTGCACTAGGGGAATATATATACAAAGAACAATAAGGACACTCAAACCTCACAGATGGAGGAATTGATAGTCAAGAACAGGCCTCAATTGTATGCACTGAGGTCCTTCACTCTGGTAATAGTGTTTGGGGAATAGTGCCCACTTGAACGTGTTATCAACAAATGATATACTATAATGTTCAGTGGAGGATGTACAGTCAATTATAGGATAGCAGAGATCGTTGCAATAGATGTTGCGTATAGTACTGTATACTTAAATACAATTATTTCAATTGGTAATATGTGTTAAAATAAATAATATCTGATGATTGTAGCTCAAAAATGAGTCCACAAGGCAGGCACGTGTGGTATCTGTGCTGGTTGCAGTCTATATATATATACAGTGTTCGACAAACCTATACATCTTCACGCCCCGGGCGAGTGGATTTAACATCGTGGCGAGCTCCTATTGGCCCAAGCAGCACACGTGTGGTACTAGGTGGTGAGAAGATTTTTTTTGTTCAGCGAGTAGATTTTTTGGTGATTTGTCAACCACTGTATATATATATAT